>JRUC01000288.1:0-26178 GCA_000806385.1 Leptographium procerum
CATCACCACTCCCGTCGTGGTCGTGGTCACGGTCACTACCTCGGTCACCGTCGTTGGCATGAAATGAGTCGGGAACGGCATGTTGTCGTTGCTGTCGTTGTTGCCGTTCTTGTTGCTGCCGTTGTCGTTGCCTTTGGTGATGTTGAAGGTGGTGGTGACGTTGTTGTTGCTGTTGTTGCTGTCGAGTGTGTCGAGTGTGTCGATGTCGATGTCGATGTCGATGTCGATGTCGATGTCGAGATGTCGAGATTGCCGAGTGTGTCGAAGCTGTCGTGATGGTTGTTGACCTCGTTCAGATCAAAATTAGTCCCAGCATTATATACCTTCTTCTATCACCGACTGACACTCCGTCTCTAAAGGGAAGGAACCCTGAAGGGCTTTCTCATTGTTTTCCCACCATATTCAGGGTGCACAAGTGTCGTTCGATACCCCCCGCGGAAGGTCCTCTGACCTTCCCCCCAACAGAACGGCATACTTTAGTTGGGAAAACAAGCTCACTGAGAGCTCCTTCCTTGATTTCTGTGATACCTTACAAAGGGCCGAAAATTCTGGTGAGACGCGAGCAGAAGCGGGAAAAGAGCGTCAAAAGAACTACTAGAAATGAAAAGTAAGGGACTGCTCGGTCAAAGCATTTTGGGGCGGTTGTGATGTTTTTTCGCCCTCGATCTTGAGGCGTTTGATGTTCCGTAGTGTTTATACAGGAGATACTACGATAGCTCTTTGAGAGCGATGTAAAAGACATGAAATATATGAAGGAAACTGCGACGCTGGGATTTCGAAAGAAATAACGGACGCTCTTGCATAATATCTATCTAGTCTATACAGGGACACAAAGAGTAGATAACAAACAAATAAAAGGCCAAGAGCTAGAAGGACTACGAGAGACGGGCCCTGCTCCTGTGCAGAGTATGTTGTAGTTATTTCAGACCTCTAGAGGGTGCCAAATTCATATGCACGGGATAAGTTGGAAGATGGCCGTCTTCTGCAACACTACGCGTAGCTTGCACCACACGTAGACCGTATCACTCATCTTCATTGTCACTACTCACTTCTTATCATGAGCCTCCCTGAAAGATAAGTCTCCTGTGACCAAGTCTTGATACCAGTACACCCCTTTCAGCCTGGTTCGTAGGAAACTCGGCAAAATCAGTAACCAAAAGTTACAAACGCATGTCTCAATAATGTCAAAAAATATTTTGCCTCGGTCTCATACTTGAAAAGAGGACTTCGCTATGCTAACATGTTTTGCCTGCCTCGTAATAAAATACATTATCCAGCTTTTGGTTTTTATTTTTTCCAACAGCTGATCTCCTCCATCACTCTGTCTCTCTCTTTACAGCTTTGGCGCCCCTGTCGGGAGGTTCAGTGCCCGCGAGCCGCCGCCGGTCGAGTTCCACACGCCCGACTTGCCCGGCGACAGGATGCCGTTGGGGTCGAGACTGTCCTTGATGCGGGTCAGGAACCGGTTCAGCGCGCTGCCGTTGAAGTCAAAGTGCGAGGCCACGTCGTCCATAAAGGCGACGTGGGTGCGGTACTCGGTGTAGCCCTGGGCGGCGGCGTCCTCGAGCAGGAGCCGGAACAGGGCCGTCATGCGCTCCTTCTCGGACTCGGTGTAGAGGACCAGCTCGATGCCGATGACGTAGCGCGGGTAGACGTGGAAGTCGGCGAAGAAGTCGAAGCCGGCGTCGACGGTGCGCTGCTTTGCCGTGATGTACCAGTCCCAGAACGCGCGGCCCGACGGCGGCAGCAGCGGCGAGAAGCAAGTGTGGAAGCCGCCCGGGGCGCGGCCGAAGTCCGGGAGGTGCAGCGGCGACAGCGTCGGCACGCCCGTGTTGGGGATCTCCTCCTCGAAGCCGGCCACGTTGGCGTTCAGCACCTCGCCCTCGGGCGCCGTGTACAGCTCCGCCTCCGTCACCTTGCAGCCGGGGATCTTGGCAAACGCCCGCCGCACTGTCTCGCGCAGCGCCGGCACCACCTCGCGCGGCCCGTACAGCCCAAAGTGCGCCGTCCAGAAGCCCCAGCCCTTTTGGCGGCGCAGCTTCTCCATCACGGCGTAGGGCACGTGCTTGTCCGGCCCGATGTAGGGCCCCATCTGGGCGATGGCGTCGGGGTCCTGCGACAGGAGCGCGTCGCGGAAGATGTTGGACACGGACGGCGAGTTGCCGATGACGTTGCGCCGGAGCAGGTCCGTGAGCGTGTCGATCAGAGGGACCAGGTCGGCCTCCTCGGCCACAGTGACTCGGCACCGGCAGTAGGCCTCGGGGGCCGGCGTGACGTGCATGCCGATCTTGGTTGCGACGCCTGTTCTGGTTAGTTGGGGAAGGCACCAATAACTGTGACAACAGAGAAGAGAAAGAACATACCCAGGTTGGACTGGAAGAAGAGGCCGTCTACGCTTGGCCCAAATCCTCTGCGGAATGATCAGCACACGCAATCGACAAGACGAAACGGACAGTATCTCTCCCACCACACCACTTACCCCTTGTACAGCGCAAACAGCTTGCTGTCGGTCATGGCGCCCATGCCGGTGCGCAGCAGCTCGCCGTCAGGCAGGACGACCTCCATGCCGCACTGGCTCTGCGAGTGCTCGCCTCCGGGCGTATAGCCGAAGCCGCGGTCCATGGTGTTGCCGAGCACGGAGCCCCAGCCAACGGCCGGGCATGACGGCCAAAGCTTGAGCTTCCGCCGCTGAATCTCCTCGAAGAGGTCGATAAACGAAACACCCGGCTCGACGATGACGTACGCGTACTCTTCGTTGATCTCGACGATCTTGTTCATCCGGTGCAGGTCCAGCACCACAGTGCCGTTGACGACGGGGCAGGTGCCGCCATATCTGTTTGAATGAGCGACTGCTTCTCAGAAACACTTTTTTTTATTGCGTATACACTCACCCTAGGTTCTTTCCCCGGGAGATGGTCCACAGGCGGATTTTGAACTCGTTGGCCGCTCGGATGACGGCCTGCACCTCCTCGACCGTTCTCGGCCGCACGGCGCCGGAGGGCGAGCGCTTCACCGCATCGTCGAGCGGAAACGGGTCGCCGTACGATGTCTTGCCGGTCGGTCCGGCTAGCGCTCCGGCAGAAGAGTCGCGGGAGACGTTCTCGGCTCCGATGATGGAGCTGACCTTGGTGAAGAAGCTGTTCATTTTCGGCGGCTGTTAAAGAGAACTAGAAAGCAGAAGGGCGAGTCGTGGGGGTCGGGGCTCAGTGAGAAGAGAGAAGAATCAATGGTCCACGTCTGGGGTTTGTCGATTTGTGTCGTCGTAGGTTCTGCTGTTTATTTAGTCCCTCGCGCTGCGCTCGTGGCAGAGGTGAAGGTCGGGAAGCAGCCGGGGAAATGGGGCACACGACCAGCCGACAATCCCCCACTTTCTCATTAGCGACACATCCGGGAAAACGTGAGCCAGGGCTCAGCCGTACATCGCGTCTATGTAGAATGGGCAACTTTGTCTAAGGTGACCATGCGCGGGGGGGGGCAGGAAGATGCGGAGAGAAGGAGAAAAAAAATGGGCATTGGCTAGATTGAGCACATCAAAGTCGTGTCAGAAACAGATCAGGCCATACGTCAAGTGGCTGCAGGCAAAAGAAGCTCACGTTTATTTGCTGCTTCTGCCACGATACAGAACAAATCACAAAATGAAGGAAGCCTTTCAATAGGCAAAACTCGCGCGGCAATATCGGGAAACCCCCGGTGGCTGTCGACTGCGTGCAGATCCTTCGGGCTTTGCTTTTTTGACAGGTGTCTCGAACGTTTTTGTGCGGGAATTGTCCAAAACTACCCAGTTTGTGAGGGGTAGACCAGTTCGCTCATGCTCTGTGTGCCCCCATACTATTACTATGTACGTAGCAGCTGAAGTGAGTTTATCTGCACATCCTTGTCGGGAACCTTTCCCCGCTGTGGGGAGTTCTCCTCATTGCGGGGAACACCAATTTTAAGGCGCTAAGTACGAGTAGTCAGCCCCGCTTAAAAGCTTCCCTAGACACGATGACCTGATCAGCGCCCTCGAGATTGGTGGTGGCCTCTGAAGCGGAGAGTTCGTCGGGCTGCTGGACTGCGGCAAAAAACCGAAGCAAATCCCGGGTCGTGCAATGAAGAAGGAGCAGGGCAGCTTGTCTGCAAATATATACCCAACCCCACAACATCTGGAGCATTTAGCGCCGGCTGGTTGCCTGCTATTTCAATGGGCCCTTCGGCAGATGATTTTGGTGGACCGACCGGGATGCTCCCCGGACTTTTGCTAGTATTTGCTCCATGACTAATCTATGGTTTCCCCCCGGGAATAGTAGGGTTAATTATGTCCGTGTAAAAAAGGTACGCTGATACCCCGATCCAGCCTCGGCCCAGCCGCGGCCCAGCCTCAACCCAGCATGACTAAGCGGTCAGTTTGAGCAAATGAGCGCATAGAGTGGGTGAATAAGCGGCTTGTCTTACCTTCCCAGCCCCAGTCACGCATGACGCTGAGCCAGTGCTGTCTGCTCTTGACGGTGAATTCGGTGAGAGCGGGGGCTGGGGTGGGCGGTTGCAGTGGTTCGTGCGGGAGGGAATCGGGCACGCCGCTACCAGCTGACCAGGGCGGCAGGCTAAACGGGTCAGGGTCATCTGGTATGTCGGGGATGCCGGGTATGCCGCCTGGGATGCCGCCTGGGATGCCGCCTGGGATGCCGCCTGGGATGTCGCTGGGGATGTCGGGGTTATGCTGGTTCCAGGGTGGGCTGTCCGAGATTCTGGTACTGAAGTTGATGCGAATGTCCGCCTCTCGAGCGCTGTCGCGGCGCCGCCAGACCTCGAGGGTGATCTCGAGGCAGCGGTCGACGATGCCGGAGCTGTTACCGGTGGCCAGGGCGTGCCAGCGGCGGCGGACCCAGCGGCGGTCGCCGGGGTCGTCGGCCTCGCAGCCGGCGATGAGCAGCGGCAGAACGGGGAAGATGACGGCGCGCGAGCCCAGTGGCACGGTGGCCAGCAGGACGAGGACGCGGCGGGCGAGGCGCGCGAGCGACTGGGCGCGGGGGCGCGGCAGCTCGGGGACGGCCTGGAGGAGGAGAAGCAGAACCGCCCACTTGTACGCATCGGCCGTCTGGACGAGGTCAGAGGGGGAGGGGGTAGCGGTGGAGGAGGGGTGAAGATCGGAGTGGATGGGAATAGCTTCTTCCTGCAGGTCGTCGGCCTCGGCTGGGGTCCATCGCTCTATGGACTGCCTCAGCTCGACGGCCTCGGCCACCAGGCCTGGCGGGTTCAGGTCGTCCGGGCCCGAAGACGACGCCGATTGGCCATGCACCCGGTTGACCAGGTCGGCGACGCGGCCGATCAAAGGGAACAGCGTGGCGGCCATGCCCATGAGCGGGTCGACGCGCAGGAGCCTCTGTGCCCGGTCTTGACCGCGACCCCGGCCTCGTCCCTGACCAAGATGCGATGGCGGTCGCGGTCGCGGTTGTGGTTGCGGTCGCGGGTCGAGACGGCGGCGCCAGGCGGCCATGAAGCGAGTGTCGACCGTCTGGACGCCGCGGCAGGTGAAGCGCGAGATGACGTCCATGTAGACCCAGGTGTTGGCGAGGAAGCGGAGGCAGGCGAGGTCGGGAGACGACGACGAAGACGAAGACGAAGAAGGAGAAGAAGAGGTGTGGCGGTCCAGTGCCTTTTGGAGAAGACGCTTTGCGCTCTTGACGAAGCGGATCCCCGTCGACGACCGCGGGTAGTACCAGGTCTGGGCGAAGCCGAGGACCAGAGTGACGGCCAGGGCCACCTCCAGTCGCATGGGTGTACTACCAGTAGTCCCGCCTGCCCCCACCTGCTCTCCATACATCTGCTGGATGCTCGTGTTGAGGTGGCGCAGGCCGTCGGCCCGGAACTGCGGCAGCCGCCGGCTGGCGCCGCCCTGGAAGCACGTCATGGCAGCCACGGCGTGGTACAGGGCGGCGTGGTCCTGGGCCAGCGGCCAGACAATGCGGCGCCACGGGTTTCCGGCGGCGCCGTCGTCGCGGATGCAGAGTACCTCGCAGATGCGGCGGTGGAACAGAAAGGCAATGTGCTCGGGGCTGCCCGGGTGGACGTGGGGGTGCTGATAGAGGCGAGGAGAGGGTGAGGAGGAGGAGGAGGAGGACGATGACGATGGGGAAGAGGATGAAGATGAAGAAGAAGACGACGACGACAACGACGGTGCAGCCGACACGCTGGCCACGGCCTCGAACGTCATCTGCCATCCGGTAGCTGCTGCTGCTACTTCTGCGCTGTCGTGGTTGATGTCGTGGTCGATGTCGTGGTCGATGTCTATATCGACGTCAATGCCATAGCCCTGAAGGCCTGGTTCTGGCTCGGGATCCATGTCCAGCAGCATGTTGTCCAGCGGCATATCAAGCGAGGCGTGCATCTCCTGCATCTCTCGCATCTCTAGAACCACGTCTAGGTGGTCTGGGCCGAAAAAGTGCGGCAGCCCGGCCGCGTCGTGGTCTTGGACGTCTGCATCGCGCGATGTCAGTCGGTAATCGACCAGCAGCGGCGGCCCGGTCGCCCCGAGAGACGAAGATGGGCCCTGAAGAGCTGCGTGAATGTCGGCAAGCAGCAGGTCCATGTCGACGAGCGGCTGCATCGCTTCGGCAGCTGGCAGCACGGTCACTGATGGGCCGAGCAGCTGGTCGTCCGTCTGGTCGTCCATCTGGTCAGCGGTCTGGTCAGCGGTCTGGTCAGCGGTCTGGTCAGCGGCCGCATTGCCGGGCACACCGCCGACATCCCGCCCATCAGATTCCACATTATTGCTTTTGCCACCATCACCACCATCAACAGTTGCTGCCGTCTTCGTCAGGCCGCCTCCTTTGCTCTTGCGCCCCGGCTGCCCGACCTCTTTCCAGCGCAGCCCCTTGCTGTAGCCGCCGCAGGTGACGCGGCGACGGGCACACTGCACGCACGACGGCTTGGCCTCGTCGCACTTGCGCCGTCTCGCCTTGCAAGTGACGCATCCTAAGAGTCAAGAACCAGCATCAGATCAGGAATAACACACATCGCCACACATCACAACATATCAAGCACCAGGGAAAACCCACCGTTTCGGCTCTTGGTGTGTCTGTGCGCTGGCTCCGCCTCTCTTGCCATCCTTGCACGGGCCGTCTGCTTTTCGAGGCTGTGTGTCCCTGAAAGAGTAGTAGACTCGGCCCAATCCGTTTCAGTAGCTCAGGGGAACTCTTTGCCAAGGTAGGCACAACCCAACTATGGGTGCCTGGCCTCTGTCAAATAGTAGCCGGAGTGGCTGCACGGTCCATTTTTTCGTTTCCTCTTTCGTAACTGTTCAGTCGATTCTTCTGCTTATTTTCGGTATTCCCGTCTTGTCCCTCCCTACCTAAAGACTTCGGTCAAAGGAATGTAACCCTTTTTTGAGGCCTGACCTGCCTCTCCGAGAGCCCTCCCATCTTGGGCCCAATGAAGATAACCGCAAGCGTGGCCGGATAATAATTCCACTTGCGGCCTAGCACATGTACTGTATGGCCAATGATAGCCTCACATTTTATGTAAAAACCGATAATCGGCGCAGATACGTCACACGTTCAAAAAAACAAAAGATTGTTGATCCCGGGAGGGAGTAGTTATCTCTGCGGTAAAGCCTAGAAGTGGCCCGTGCGCACCGCTGTGATCTCACGGTGCAAGCAGCGCAGATAGACATATGCACTGTACACTTACAAAAGTACGAAATCAAAGACACTGTGGTTGTCTGCAACAGATATTCATTTCTCATGCGTCTAGTGCTACTTCGTACTGCACTCTATCTACTATCAAGCAGCAGCTGCTTCGACTACCGCTGCACTTCTATCGTGCTTATCGGGAACGTCCTCCTTGGCCAGACCCCCCCTCTCCTTGTCGAATTGGGCAGCGCACATTTCCAGGACGCGGCTCTGGTAGTCTGTGAGGGTCAGCAGGTACTTTCTTTTATGATTCAACGTAAATGTTTTCACGCCCCAACTCACATGCCACGCCGTTCTCTTTGTCTGGGTTGAGGATGCCCTCGGTGTAAATGCCCACGCCCAGGTTCGTCTGCGCCTGCTCGCAGAGCTCGTGGTCCTCGACGGCGACGGTGCGTGCGAACCGGTAGTACGTCTCAAAGTCGGGCGAGCCGTCGGCGGCGACGTGGTAGTAGTCAAAGTCCATCGTGGAGCGCGTCGGGTCGTTGTCAGCAGACGGCCAGGCCCGGAACGACGACATGCCGCCGCCGTACAGGTTAAGCGTCGAGTTGGGGAAAAAGTAGAGGAAGAGGCCGTCGGCAGGCTTGTCGGTGGGCTTGTCGGTGGCCGCCAGGTGCTGCGAGTAGTTGTGACGGTTCAGCACGCGGTAGGTGGCGAAGCGGTAGACCTTGGCGAAGCTCGGGTGCGCGTAGGGGCAGTGCAGGCACTCCTGGTAGCCGTCCATCATGGTCTTCCAGTTGTAGCGGCCCTCGTAGCGGAGGCTGCGCCGGGGCACGCGCTGCTGGCTGAAGTCGATGTGGCCGATCAGCTGCTCGAGGCCGGGAAAAAAGTCGTCAAAGCTGGCCGTGGCCTCGGACAGCGTGACGAAGAGCAGGCCCGTGGCCGTGAGGTGAGCGCGGACCTGGGCGCCCTGAATCTTGTTAGAGAGAGAAAGAGATGGCAGACAGCGTGAGCGGGGGCAGCTCCAGCAACTCACATCCTCTTCAGCAGAAACACGGATGCTCCGCCAGTCTTCATTCGTCCGCCGCACGGCCAGCTTGACCTGGAATAGGTCGTAAGTGTAGTGCTCGCCGACGTCTGGCCACTTTGTGACGGCGCCCAGCAGAATCCAAGACTGAAAGGTCAGCCAGTCGTCAACCAAGAAGCTCAAGAGAGCATTTCTTCACAGACAGCCCCCCCTCACCTGCAGAAACACGGCCCGTCGCTCTAGATCGCTGATAGCCTTGCTCGTATACCACGAGGCTGGCAGAGTTCTCGGAAATGTCGCCATGTTGATGCGCAGTTGCAGCTGACGATGCCCTCTTGCCGGCGGCCTGCATGGGCCACAGAAAATCTCGCTGAAGATATACACTGACTAAATGCAGCGACTACGGCCAGTATCGCGGTGACAGAGCGACTGTTGATCAAACTAAACTAATCTCTCTGGAGATATCGAATCCGCCACCTGCGAGCAAGGCTCCAATGACTAATTCCGTAGACTAGGTCCAGGCCTGAACCCCTTTTGGAAACGCGATCCCTCGTTTCGCCGTGTACCGGAGCACGCAGCAGCATGCCAGCACCCGTCAACAAGCTCCGATACGAAAAGGGCAATCCGACGGCCCTCACTGCCTTTGCATCCGGCTGTCAGCCCCCATCCACAGCCTGGATCGGCGCCGAGGGGGGACCGACTTTCCCTTTTGGGTATTGCTAAACGCCCCGGGTCGGCGCGAGGTGCCGCTAATAGCCGCTAATACGCTTCCGGCTGGCTCGTCTATGTCTGTGGATGCGAGACGTATACATAGTACAGGCACGTCTGCTCTTATTGACAGCGTATGTTCCAGATCTTTTCTTCTTATCTCTGGACGTCTTCCACAGATATCACACCGCTTAGTATCGACATGGTGGTCCTACTCGACATCGTCTCCCCCAACACCGTGGGGCTCATCCTTCTGGCTGCGATTGTGGCACTCTGGCTTGCTCTGGGTTTGCTTTGGCCAGGCAGGTCTCCAAACATCACCAAATTCTCCAAGTTCTCCAAATCCACAGAGTCCACACAGACCCTCCCCTCTGTAGCCCCAGCAAGCTTGGGCGAGCTGCCACAGAAGGGATGGTGGACCGATGCCTCACACTTTCAGCTCGAGAGACGTGCCCTCTTCAGCAGGGTAGGCGCCCTTCTTCCTTCTCTATGCAACTCATACTCACTTACTCGCTGACTCACTAACACCCTCCAGGCATGGATCTGCGTCAGCCACAGCGGCCGCTTCGTCAAGCCGGGCGACTATGTCGCGCGGGACCTGGCTGGCTTCCGCATCCTCCTCATCCTCGGCAAGGACGGCGTCGTGCGCGCGTTCCATAATGTCTGCCGCCACCGCGCTTTTCCCGTGGCCCGCAAGGCCGCGGGAACCGCCGCCGTCCTGGCCTGCCAGTACCACGGCTGGACCTACAACGCGCTCGGCCAGCTGACTACGGCGCCGCACTTTGACCAGCTGCCGGGCTTTTCCCGATCGGAGAACGGCCTGTTTCCCATCCGCACGCGCACCGACATCCGCGGCTTCCTGCATGTGAACCTGAGCGGGGAGGCGGTGGACGATGAGGTGGGTGAGATTGACATCGAAAGCCCCCAACTGACCGGCCGGCCCACACAAATCGACAAGAGCAGCAGCGCTCTAGTCTACAGCTGGGAGGCCAAGGGCCAGTTCAACTGGAAGATTGCCAGCGGCAGTGAGATGTATGGGGCGGCTGCCACATTTTCCGGCGTGCCGATCAGCAGCGGTTTTTTCGCTCAGGTCCAGGCAGCTCTCGCAGCCTGTGGCCTTACCCCCGATCCGGTGGGCCAGCTGCACTTCTTCCCGTTGGCTACGGTGCACACGAGAGAGGGCAGCCCCTTCTGGTGTCACATCGTCTGCTCGCCAGACTCCCCCCAGCAGACGACAGTGCGGTGCGACGTCTACGCGACCGCCCAGAAGGCAGAGGCAGAGGCGGGCAGCTCGTGGCGCTTTGAGGATAGCGCAAAGGGCCGCCTGGAAGCGCGTCTCCGGCGTCTGGTCGAGACCTATGAGCGCGCGTACGCCGAGCTCAGCGATCCGGTTCTCGGTGCGGCTAGCAAAGACATAAATAGCTGTAAGCTTCCTCCCCTCTACTGTCTACTACACGATACAGACTATCTGGCTAAGACCTTTCAGATGACCGCTCTCGAATTGCTAGCCTTGTGCAGGCACATGGCACGTTGGAGCGCGTCGCAGGGCGCGAGATACACCCGGCAGCCGTGCAGCAGTGCCGCAGTCCGGCTTTTGCACAGGCCGAGAGCAGTGAGTCTACGCAATGCCGGAGTGCTTCCTTTCGTGAAAGCTAATTTTCTGTAGTATGCCACGCTATGGCAAGCGCTAACAGCAAGCTGGAGTGGTGACGGTCCTGGGGGGGTCTATCTCTTATGTCAAATTGTCACGAATCCACGATAATGAGTTCTAGACTTGCGAAGTTGCTTGGGATAGAAAATGAACATAATGAGTAGAGTGCAGTAAAACGACCATGCACAGAACGTTTTAAATAGCAAACATTTTTACGACTGTCGCTCGAGAAAATTTACAGATACTCAAATTACTTTTCTTGTCTCTTGAATAATTTTGCCTTGACTTTTGGGCATATTCGCGACGAGTATCTTCGACCACTCACGACCACAACGATGCACCATCAACAACCTTCACAGCTGTTGCGGGTATCAAGTTTGACCAAGAGCCGCTAATTATCAATCCAGTCAAGGGTGCATGGTCTAGGGGTATGATTTTCCCTTCGCATGGGAAAGGTCCCCGGTTCGAATCCGGGTGTATCCACAATTTTTTCTTTTTTGCTTCATTTTTGTCTCCGCATCGCAAAACTTCAGATGGCCACCAAACAGGGCTATGCCGTCCCTGTTGCCTCGACCAGAGACAACGGCTGCATTTGCTATGCCTCTTTCTTTCGTTCGTCCTCCTTCGACCCCTGCATCTGCATCCCGATCGAGCGCTGTTCTCTGCACGTGCAGCCAGACGACGCGGCTAGCAGCCGCTGGCTGGCCCACCGCCTCCATCCCGCTCTGCCATGCTTTGACAGAAACATGAATGTACATGCCACAATACACTCGTTCTCTTTAGCTGCTACGTAAAATCTTACTGGGGAGTGCAGAGGCCAGAACCAGAGGACATCAGACCGCCGGCAAAACCTTCGCCTGATTCCGACCGACCGAGGCGACTTATTCGCCTTTTAAGACAGCATTCGCACACTGCCAACTCGAGTTAATCGACTGCTTTTCATTTTATGATCAAAGCTGCTCCCTCTTGAGCGGCTTCTTCACAGTCACACATTGCGGGCACGCGAGAAAGAATGTCAAAGTCCGTATGGTAAGACTATCTGCAGATAGGATCAAATAATAATAAAAATAGCCCAAATGCTCGCCGATGTCCGTTACACGCTGCCCTACACCTCCGTATCCACGCCCTTCTTCTCCACGCTGTACGCCTCGGCCGCGCGCCGCTCGGCCACTGTCTCGTAGCTTGCAAACTGGCGCGTCGGCACTTTGTTGATGAACAGCTCGTCCAGCTCTTCGTACGTGCGGCCGCGCGTCTCGGGAACGACAAAGTACGCAGCCACCGACCAGATGACCATGATGGCGCCAAACACGAAGCCGATCTTGGCCTTGAGGTTGCCGTAGCCCGGGTTGAAGATGTAGGGGCACACAAACGACCACATGGTGTTGACCGCGCTGGAGCTGTTCATGGCAAAGGCCAGCGACTTGTTGCGTAGCACGGACGTGGGGATCTCGCCGGCGATAGCGTAGACGCCCGAGCCGAGACCAAAGTTGTAGACAAAGTTGAACATTGTGTAGAACCCCACCGAGGCGGTGGTGGCCGCCGTGGTGTTGACCGAGCCGGAGATTCCCATGCATAGCAGCAAGACGGTGATGCTCATGCAGCCAAACAGGAACGATGGGCGGCGGCCGTAAAAGTCGGACACGAAGAAGGCCAGCGTGGCGCCGGCCATGGACAGGACCTGGGCGCCGATGCCGATGAGGAACGAGCGGTGGTCACTGATGCCCAGGTACTGGTACATGAGGGCGCCGTAGTTGGAGACGAAGCCGAGGCCCGACATGGCCTCGGCCACGAAGACGAACATGCTGATGAGGGTGCGGCGGCGGTTGGTGCCGCGGAAGCAGTCCAGGTACGTGCCCGAGCGCTTGTCGGACTCGGCCTCGTCGAGCGTCAGCTTGATGCGCTCAAGGTGGCCGTCGGCGTCGCGGGGTTCGGTATAGAGGCGGCCGAGCACCTGGCGCGCAGCGTCCATCTTTCCGCGGCGCACGAGGTACACCGGGGACTCGGGCATGAAGATCTGGCCGGCGAGGCCGACGGCGGAGAAGCCCCACTGGGCGCAGATGAGGGCGCGCCAGGACCAATCGTTGTCCCACTTGGCGGTGTAGTACGACATGATGGCGGCGATGAAGGGGCCGATGCACTGGGACAGGTTGCAGAAGCCGATGGCAGAGGCGCGGATGGCCAGCGGTGAGATGTCGGCGACGTAGGCGGTGACCAGGTTGAGATAGGAGCCGACAGCGATGCAGTTCACCATCTTGCCGGCAAAGAACATGGCGATGGACGTGGTGCCGAACTCGATGCCAATGGAGCCCATGTTGACAAAGGTGGTAATTACTGTCATTGTTAGATATATAGATAGATAGATCGATATATCGATAGATAGATGGGGGGGAGGACATACACACGACCGGCTTATAACCAAACATGTCGACAAAGTACGAGGCCAGAGTGGCGCCCAGGATCGTGAATGCGTTGCCACCGCCGCTGATAGCCGACTGCCAGTTGGTTGAGATAAAGTACTGGCCGTCGCCCTGCGGCTGGCCGAAGCGGCGCTTGAACTCGGGGATGCTGATGATGGAGCCGCCTGCCTGGCCCTCGAAACCGCGCACGCCCATCGTCCACAGCATCACGCCGATCCAGAACAGCAGCCAGGGATCGCAGCGCAGCGTCTGCCAGTACGTGCGGTTGTGCTCCTGCTGCTGGATGGCGCGGCCGTGGATCTCGGACTGGTCGCCAGCAGTGGTGCCGGCAGCGGCCTGCTGGTGCTCCGCATAGCTGACCGTGTCGGCGGTGACGATTTCCACCTGCTCGTGGGAGCCAGATTTCATGGCGGAAAAGGTGGGGATGGGGTGGTTGGAAAAAAAAAAAGGGAAGAAGAGGGCACACAGAAAACCAACAGAGTGGAAGCTGGATGATCTTGTGGATGATGGCGAGATTCGAATAGAATGATGTGGGTGTGGTGAGGCTTTATAACGTGTTCAGCCGCGTCAATCGGATGAGTCGCACGACGAGTCTACCACATAACGTCGTATCACTCCTTCGTCTTTTTTCCACATCCCCATAATGTCGATGCCGTACCCCATGGGCTAAAGAAACGTTCTCGACTCGAGACTAGCTGGACACTCCGCATTTTGCGGGGGGTGGCTTTCTATCCCTTGTTCATCACGAGACAAAAAGCCCTGTTCGCCCATTCTGGTCAATACCGGCCGTTGATGTCCCGAGGGCGACGACGGCATTGATTTATGGGGATGCATGTTTCTTTCTTACTGTCTGTGTCCTTTTATTTTGGTTTTCTCTGATTTTTTTAGAGAGCTGCAATTTGCACGATAAACCAATTAAAGTCAATAGGTACCTCGCAGGCCTGTAACCCACACCACTCACAGCGCATTTACGACTGTAACCGTGGCCAATCAAGTCACATTCACCACACCGGACCAGATGCTTCCAAGCGATATAGAAAAGAATGCATAACAAAAGCAGCCATTTTATAAGTGATGCATTTATACGCACTTCCTATTGCTAAAGGCAAGTATAAAGCCAAAGGTGGCTGTAGCCTTTAACTGATAAACTGTCGGTGTGCTCTGTACTCCTTGGTTAGTTAGATAAAAAGCTGCTCCGCCTTTGTACCTTCCGCACTCTTCTTTAATTTTAATCGAAATTTTAATATTTGACGTATAGTAGCCAAGAAAATGACGTACAAATATCGGCTATGTTTTTGTAATATTTAAAGCGAGCCGTAGGGCCGGGAGTCGAGAACAAGAGACACAAAATCTAGATTCGGCTGACCCGAACATAGCAGAAACACGGGCACAACGTCCTGTTTTTCGCGATTGGTTTCTTTTTGCTCTCTTACTTGCCTCTAGCATCCGTAGTCGTCTGAAATAAGATGACGCCGTGGATGATGGAAAAGCGACAGGGCTTCGTATGGCAGGGCGTTGTGCGGTTCCCATCACAGTTCCTCGGATGCTCTGCTTTCGCAGATTTCATAGCTATCCCAATTGCCGTCTGTATTAATTCCAGAGGATTGGCTTGCCAAGGTGTGCCAGCACGAAACAGGCGGCTGCCAAGGTGACTACCTGCGGTGTGGTGTCCAGGCTGCGTCCTAGCCTGCTGGACGAGATCCCAACTCACAAGCCAACTATCGGCTGAACTTCGGTTAGGACAAACGTGGCCCTATCCCAAGCACTTTATCCACTTCTTCCGCCTTCACAGAAGAACTGGCAGGGCTGCCACGGATGGCGCAGGAGTCGGCTCCGGTTAAACCTCGGTCGAGAGAAGGCCGAGACACGAGGCACAAGGTTAGCGATGGGACCAAGCTCTTGTCTTCCTGTCGATTCGGCACAGGTGGGGCCAGGCTGACGAGGCCATAAATGCAGACGAATGCAGACGAATGAAAACTAGAGAGAGACAATCTTACTTGGAAGAACGCCCAGAAAACGTCACCAGACACCGTGAAAACTGGAGCGGGGATGGCACACACTGCTAGCGTTATGCAGCCTTGGCTGGATCGCAGACATACACATCGAGCTCTCATGGACGCAGGGGTGGAGCCGTAGAGCCGTCCTTGCCCACGCGGATTTACGCATGCCTCGGATCGGCTTATGATGACCGCCTGGCAGATTTTCTGGGGAAAGGAACTACAACCATGGCCACGACGGAGGTAATGGCGGCGGCAATGTATCTGTGTTTTCGACAGCTTGTGCATGATAACGTTGGCACGGGATCGCCCACTAGCAACCCGTTCCTGCTAGCATCTGGCTAAAATCATTTACTGAAGTCTAGATCGGCTGGCAGCCGAAGATATTCCAAGACGGACAAACGTCGGAGCCACTCACGAGCACTGAGTCGAAAAGACGTACGGGCTAAAGTTAGTAGACTGCGTATTTGAACATACAACGGACGATGAGGTGTGTTTTGGAGCGTTGTCATTGAGCCATTTGTTGTATTCATATTGTATTGCGCGGGGTAAGTGGTATGATCACATCTGAGCTAGCGTTGGCTTCATTCCTGACAAAGTGCCGCTAGTACGAGTAGTTTCGTGGTGGCAATTAATACGAGTAGTGTCTCCTCGAAAAGCCGGGGGGTATGAGGGGAAGTGGGGAAGCGGTGGTAAGGAAGGGGTAATTTAGCAGGAGGTGGGCCACATGACTGAAAATGTTGGGGTAATGCTCTTCGGCGGATTGGCCTGCTCCCGGGCAATCGGAAAAAGCCAATGGTGCTCCCAGCAGCTACAACTGGGGATTATGGGCGAGAATTTGGAGATGCATCCATCGTGCTGTGCATTGACTTAGATGCATATTAAAAATGAGGAATTCATTCAACTATGGACGCGACAGGGTTCCTGGGGGGGGTCTTTTTTTTTTTCAAATTTTCTCTTTGCGTCCCCCTATAAACGAACGGCGCGATTTCATACCAAAAGCGCGAGCAACCGCCTCCACGTCATCTTAGCCCAGACATCAAGTAATGCCATGGTGTAGGCTTTATAGATTAAATAACAAGGAAAGATTAATGCCCACGGGCACCGACGATCACGATAGCCGAACGGTAATATGAGATGCGCATCGAAGCCAAGAAGCTCGATCGAACTCGACTCGACTCGACCGAACTTCCTTTTTTTTGCGTCTCTTTGATGCTTACATTTTCTTAGTCATGTTGTTGTTACACCAACATGTCCACATGCTGGCTGGAACGAGGGATAAGCAGGTCCAGCCTCGAAAAATGTCTCTATCTGCAGATCGCCTGCCGTCTTCACCACTGGCCAGTACGTAGTAAATTCAGGGCTTTGGTCAGCTCCTCAAGTGACTCCTGCCTCTTTTTTTCTGTCTGTCAACGTGAATTCCAAACTATAAAAGTCAGCCTGAATATGTTTGTAGATGGTTCTTTAGAACACTGACAAACCCAGGATCCGAGATCTTGTTTCTTGTGCCATGGCTCGCAGACGTAATTGTGGAGGAAGTGGCTTTCAACTTCAAGTGAACAAGGTTGGGCGATTGGGCGATTGGCCTGCTGATTCGAACATTGCTTTGATATTTTTCACGAGCGCATGTCGGCGCGCCCGCCAGCCGTCATCGCCTTTGCCATCGTACTCGGCGTGCGGCTGGCCTTTGACACGCCAGCTTATATCGCTTCTCCGTTCGTAATAGGCGTGCAGTTTGTCGTCGGTGTGTTTTGATCTGCAGAAGCATCGAAACCGGCATCCGGCACAACAATGTGGAGACAGCTGACAAGCGGCCCACCACGTGACAGTCAAGCCCAACCAACAGCTTTGGGCGGTTTAGACAGGCTATTTCACTCGGATATGTTGAAATCTAGTGATAGAGGGCGAGTGAAAATAGTTGACATCAATCATCTTACTTTATAACCAAAAATCGTTGCCATTTAAACCGCGGAGGGCCCAGCGAGGGCCCAGCTTGTTGTTAGTCCTGCCGTATCTCGCCCGGTATGCTAGACCCACACGCTAAGAATTAGGGACTCACAAGCCTGAAGGCCCTAATCGGTTTGGCTCATTTACGGACGGCAACTCGCCGATTTCAGTTGTACGTTGATGCCTTCGGGGTGGAGAGTTTACCGCTAAAAAAGCACAGCCTAAGTTTTGCAATAACCCCCACCCGACAATATGGAAGCGACCCCATATTGGCCAGAGACTACATCCGTCGATCTCAGGACGCTGCACGTCTTGGTGTACCTGTCACCGCTCTTCGCCGCGCACTGGTCGCTCTGGCTGCCATACACAGACGCCAGAGGTCTGGAGTCGCACGTCGGCGACAGGATCCACGCCACGGAGGACCGCCTCAACGGCTTCAGATACGAGTATCTGCAGCACTACGATGTCGAGGAGGACAGCCGACGATCTTGTGCGTTTCCAATCGGGCGACTCCCGGCTGCTTATCTGAGCAAGAGAAAACGAAACGAACAGGACGGCCAGGACGGACAGGACGGACAGGACAGGCAGGAAAGCCAAGAGAGACAGAAAAACCCGAGCGCTGACGGTCAGCCAGCAGCGCTCAATCTGCTGGACCAGGCCTGCCGCCAGGTCCCGGCACCTGGGCCCAACCTCAACAAGATCGTCCCTGGTGCCACATTGGCTAGACCTGCTCCAAAGATGGCCGAGGTCAGGGACTGCCAGTGGTGGCTCAGACAGGCCGTGGTGCACCTGGTCGAGGCCGACGTCCTGCTACCCTTGGAGGGCAACCAGGAAGGAGGTCCGACGACGCTGGTGGATATGCTGCCGGTGCATTAATGGCCGTGATAAGACACAGTTGAAGTGGGATTGGCGTGGCCTCTTGCTCGTTACTCTGTCGCTCTTGTCACGCCCACCCTTTGCTGGAATCAGAACGGAAAAGTCGTTGTCGCCTGTCTCGAACAGCATTGGCACAGTCCGGCCGCTTTCAGGTTGCAGTATGCAGCCGTCCCCGATTTAAATCGGCCTGGCCGTAATGCCATGTCGAGGGCCGATGATGATGATTGATGTGCATAGAGAGAGACGTTGCTTGCCGCTGGGCGATCCGGGGCTGCATCCCGGATCCATGTCGACAGCAGTCCCGCGCACTATGCTGTGGCTCGTCTCTTACAATTTCTCTTGTGGGCGTAGTGTCATTTAAGTACTTTTATCGGCGGCGCCGCTATCAACAACCGCAAGCGGCGCTGCTAACAGGCGGGTGCCTCTATTGGGACGATCGGCAGCACCGCTATTGATAACGATACGAGTAGTGCCAGCTATCGACACTGTGCGGCTTGTTGATCTCCCATAGGTATAACGGCACAAAAGAGGGGTATGTATAGTCTTCGTTCAGTCAGATCTCTCCAGCGGCAAGCTCAAGTCCTCACGTAAGTCATCCACAGACATCATGGCACCCGGAGCTCTTGTCGCCGAAGGCAGCGCTGCGGGCGGCGCTGCGCCGAACAAGCCCGGCGGAGGAGCAGACGAAGTTCCGCGATCCATCTTCCCCGACGGCATCCGCACCTCAGGACAGCACAACCCGCAGTATGAGAAGCTGCGGCCATACAGCGACTTCCCCAAGGAGATCACCGGCCCGACGGTGTGGACAAAGGAGGAGCTGGAGGGCCAGCCGGAGCGCTGGGTGCACCGGTTCAGCGACGAGGAGGTCCGCGAGCTCAGCGACGCTGCCGATGCGTTCATCGCCAGCGGCACGCCCCTGACGGGCATCTCCAAGGAGAGCTTCCCGCTGCCGCCGCGGCTGTCGGGGGTGCTGGCGGCGCTGCGGAAGTCAATCATTGATGGCCGTGGCTTCGTGCTTTTTCGGGGCTTCCCGGCCGATCGCTGGGGCCCGCTCAAGAACGCGGTCGGCTACATGGGGCTGGGCACGTACCTGGGCTACTTTGTGTCGCAGAACGGCCGCGGCCACGTGCTGGGCCACGTCAAGGACCTGGGCGAGGATCCCACCAAGACGCACGAGGTGCGCATCTACCGGACGACGGCGCGGCAGTTCTTTCACACGGACGACGGCGACATCGTCGGCTTGCTGTGCGTCCACCGCGCGCTCGAGGGCGGCGAGAGCGACGTCGTCAGCACGCACAACCTGTGGAACGCGCTGCAGCGTGAGCACCCGGACGTGGCTGAGCTGCTGACGCGGCCGGTCTGGCACGTCGACCGCAAGGGCGAGGTGTCCCAGGGCCAGGGCGAGTACACGCGGCAGCCGATCATGTACCTAGAACCAACTGGTCCTGGAAGCAAAGGGCGCGTCTGCTGCAAGTACGACCCCTACTTTATCCGGTCGCTGGGCCGCTTCTCAGACCGGGGCGAGATACCGCCGCTCAGCCCGGAGCAGACGCGGGCCATGGACATTATCGAGGAGACGTGCCTGCGCCTGGCGCTGCACATGGTGCTCGAGGTCGGCGACATACAGTTCCTGAGCGACTGCCACATCCTGCACGCGAGGACGGCCTACAAGGGTGAGCGATAGGTGGATGGTTGGTTGTGGCTACAGGAGATGCAGACACACAGACTGGCACGCACTAACACACGACAGACTACCCGGCACCCGCGCCACGACGGCATCTGCTGCGTCTCTGGCTGGCCACGCCAGAGGGCGAGGGCGGCTGGGCGCTGCCGTTCCATGACAGCCACGAGCGGAAGCGCGGCGGGATCCAGGTCAACAACAACGCGCCGACCTGTCCACTGGACGCGGAATGAGGAAAATTGCAGATGGCCACGTTGAGCAGCAGATAGGCATCCTATTCTTTGCTTCGATAGCCTTCAGTAGACAGAGCATGCGATGAATCGAATTTCGAACTGTGAAGCATGTCATTAATCGTCTCGCTACAGGTGTCCCTCTGATCTGTACAGTACTCAGGTAAATACAAGACACAGGGGAACTCTCTGATCTGCACGCCTATCCTCATGTCAAGAGGAGATCCAGTCCCAGCTCAGCCATGATCCTGTGCCAGTCGACGTCGGCATCGGACCCGTCGGCCCTGCCGACGTCTCTCCGCCGCCAGACCTCGAGGACGACCTTCTCTGCCGCCGAGATAGTGCCGATGCCGCGCGCCCGCGCCTTATCAAACACGCGTGACGCCCGGCCCCGCAAGCCGCCGCTGTGCGCGCTGCTGCCGCTGCTGCCGCCGCCACCGCCCTCAGCCTCGCACGCCGTAACAAACTCGGGCCAGAACAGGCCGCAGACGTCGAGACGCCGCACGCTCTCGAGCACCCGGATGGCGTCGAGATGGTCGAGGCTGCGGCGCACGAGCCGCTGCAGCCGGGCCGGCGGCGTCTGGCGGACACGCCGCTCGTAGTAGATGAACGCGGCGCAGTAGAAGGCGGAGGCATGGTGCCGCGTGATGTCGTCCGAGTGGGAATCGTCAGACAGATCGTCGCACAGATCGTCGAGCTCCTCGACCAAAGCGTCCTGGTCGTGGCTGCGGATGTGCCGGCCAAGGTCGTCGACCTCCTGCTGCGTGGCGCGACGCGTGGGCTCGGCCAGGGCGTTGATCCGCGCAACGGCCTTAAGGATCGGCCGTGGGATTCCAAAGAGCCGGTCCAGGCGGTAGGCGGATCGCGGGATGGCCAGCAGCGCCTCTGCGCGCGCCTCGTGGTAGCGGTCCGGCATGGGCAGCCGCGGCACCTCGCGGGCGCAGCAGGGCACGCCGAAGGCGTCGATGCAGTGGAAGACCTGGTAGAGGACGGAGAAGCTGTCCTGTTTGTGGTTGTAAGCATGGCGCTTCTGCCGCTTCTTCATCACATCCTGCAGCCAGGTCTTGCCGCCGGCGAGGTGTGTGCGCCACGTGGCCGAGCGGCCGTTCATGACCTCAATGGACGACATCGTGATGATCGTGGCCAGGATGGCGTCGTCTTCGGCCGCGGTCGTCACCGGCTGCGCCAGGCTCTGGCGCAGGTGGTGCAGGCTGAGCCGGTGGTGCAGGCTGAGCCGGTGGTGGCGGGTGCCAAGAGAGACGAGACGGTCGGGCGGGGACGGCGTAGATGGCGTGAAGCAGCGCCGTGCTTCCGCTGGCGGCGGCGCTATTGTTATTGTTATTGCCCAGCGCTGGCCTCGGACTCGGCGAGGACAGAGCCAGCGGAAAAGTGACCTGCCTGGATGGACAGAGACGGCTCTACCTCATTGATCTGCTCTAGCGCCGATGAGATCTCGGCAGAGCTGAGCACCGGCGTCCCTGGGCTGTCGAGGAAGAACGTCCGGCGCTCAGTACGTCGGCCTGTTCGGCCTGGCCGGCCTTGCTCGTCGTCCCAGACCAGCTTGATGTGATATCCGCCGCAGCGGGTGACAGACCCTAAACATCTCTGACAAGCCGGCCTCTGCTCATCGCACTTGGTGCCGCGGGCCCGGCAAATCCAGCAGCCGGTGTACGTCTTGGCCCTCTTGACTGGCGGCCTGGCTGGGAAGGGAGGTGGATTTGAGGGCGTAAAGGAGCGCGGCTTGCGCGGCCGAGGCATGGAAGATAATCAGTAGGGAGATAGGGAAGGAGGATGAAGTAAAAAATCCGACCAACAGAAATCCACAATCGAAGAAGTCGACTGACGTTGTGGGCATACGAAAAACGGGCAAGTGACAGAAACAGGCCACAAAAAGGTCCGAATACAATCTTCAGAGTAAAAAAAGCGCTGGGGACATGGAGTGAAGGATGAGCCTTGTATGATGGAAAATAGGTTATGTTATTATCAGTTGATTAGATCTGAATATTGCTATCATTTGCTAGCGGCCGCCGAATTTGGCAGTCAATGGCGAATGGCAAGAAACAGCGAACCCGGCTTTGGGATCCGCTATCGACTACTGGCCTTGGCAACGGGATCCTAGAAGCTAGAAGCTGGAAGGAGCTCTCTGCCGTTGGGGTTGAGACTTCCTGGACGAGAAAAAGCGCCCTCTTCTTCCTTTACAGAGTAAACGCTTTGTCAGCAAACAATTTGCGGCGTCGCTCTCTACTCGATCTCTTCACGTGTAATTATTGCGCATGTACCGGCCGGCCAATATAGTTGTTGGTGGACGCGAATAGAGACAAGAAGCATGACGGTTTTTGTAGATTATGGCGAGTTGGGACACGTCCTGCAAGCACTCTGTAGAAATATGCCCCGTGCAATGGATTCTGTAGCTGTTCTAAAGTTGACAGCTGCTAACAAGACAAGAAAACATGCCGTTATGGCAATGCTGGAGTCAGATCGAATCTACAATCTAGAGCCTCCTAGGCTCTCAGTACTTCTGAGACGGCGGTCTCGATCCTGGCTACGCCAGAGAGGTCTGCCACGCCCACGCCCACCCACGCCGGCCTGTTGTCTCTTAGGAATGCTGCCAGGGCAACCTCTAGCCGCGGACCGTGCGCGTCGAGAGCACCGGCGTGATACGTGGTCATCTTGTAGACGGCCTGCCAGCCCTTCGTGATGCCGGCCGCGTGCAGAGCGTCCTCGGTGTTCTTGAACGCGTTCCAGATCTCCTGCTCGAGGGACTCCGGGTAGGTCATATCGGCGTTGCAGCCGGTGGTCCCGCAGGTCTCGACCGTGGCCTTGCTGGCGGGGATGATGACCGCACCGGTAATGCCGTGGGTGGAGGCCATCTTCTCGCCCAAGCCGGGGGCGTTGACGCATCGGATGCCGAGCTTCTTGAGGGGGCCGTCGTAGTCCATACGTTTTTCATAGTGTTTTGACAGTCGGGACGATGGCAAAGTATCTCACAGGCAGTTTGAGAACTGCAGTAACGGTACGATCAATTTATAATGCAGGGTAGAAGATAGCAAAGGCGATTTGTCAACACAGGAGGCCGCTTCGTGTGGAGAAGAAGACCTAGGAGCTGCGTAAGTAGGAAATAGCACAGGCAAGCCACAGCGCCAACACTGAGGATCCGAGCGAATCGGAGGATTGCCATATAGCCTATCTGCAGAGCACAGCACAGCCCGAAAAGTTTTCCAATCGCTGGTCAGAGGCGAAATTCGGCCTAATTACAAAAGTATTGTCATTGAAAATGCTTTTGCGTCTTGTGCAGAGTCCAGTCGTGCGTGTCAGGGTTGTAGGCATGCTTTGCTTTCTTTGCCGACAACCTAAAAGTCTCCGACGTCGCCTGTTCTAGATTAAAGAGTAAGCATGGCCAATAACAGGTTTAAGCTTTCGTAGTTGCTCATCTATGACCCACTGAGTTGAAATACAGGATCTGGTTCCCATACCTGAGACGGAGAAAGTGGCTTCTTGAGTTGCCTGAGTTTGTTCCCTTTTCCCAAGGCAACAAAAACAAGCATGTCTAGTGCCATGGGATTCCCGGGGCGGGAAACACATATCTTTTGTACGTACGGATTAATGAGCAAAACGAGCACTGGGCGATTACTGACGCTACAAGGACAACGGTTGCTAAGCGCCTTACGTCGAGGGCGGAGAATGACACAGCGAATACCGTTGCTAACCGGCACTTTGACTACCTATAGGCCCAAAATTAGAATCCAGAAGTGCTCTAGGCCACTTTGCTACTGCAAGTCGCAAACAGATTCCCGCACCTCCCGCCAGGAGTCCTACAGTTGCACCAACGATACAAATCCAGCCACAGTAAATAAGGCCCTACGCTCTCCAATCTATCGGCAGTGTTGTTCTCTATACTAAAGAAGATAAAGAGGCCATCTATCATGATCGATGCGCTAGGCAAGTGTTTGGATAGTCACCAAGAGCCGTTTTTAAGGCATTATTGCCAAACTTCAATGCCACGGAGCGCGCATTTGTGTGGCCGGCTGACCGAACATCAAATGTCCTCCGGGTATCGCTCTGGTATAAGGCCGAAATCCAGCCGCACGCGGATGATTTGAGCTGCCTTCTCGGCCAAAATCCGCAGCCAAATTAACGCAATAAAACGATGAAGCGAGTCATGACGGAGGATATACAGCAACAAGTTCCCAACGCCATTGTCACTAAGGTACAAGGCATGTCCCTGTGGGTCTTGCTGAAAATTAAAGAGGTTGCCGACATCAAGCTCGTCATATACATGTACGCGGAGATAGAGCTGATAAATCGGCCTTTTAGTGCCTACTCGAGAATGCTGCTGCTTAGGTCTACAGAGTATCGCACGTACGTAGCCGTTGTAGACGACGTGGCGTTGCAGTTTTAATTTTAAAGGCGGCGTGTTTAACAAGTTCCTAATCTGCATTATGGACAACCTGGACCCGAACGGCATCCTGTCACCGGGCAAGTCAGGCGTGTGGAATTCGACGGCGCCGGGCTCACAGACACACAGCTCGTTAGATGCGCCTAAGTTGTAAGGATGAGGTGATGAACGATGGGGATTAGAGGAATAGTCACATATTAGTAAAGCGATGCCCCTTCTCATGTTCAACAACTAAAACAACACGAATAGTTGCACGAGATAGTGTATATAGCATTGCATATTCTCATAGTAGATTCCCCAACTTTTTCCACACTAACTACTTTGTCGACACGAAACCTACCAGCACTTTCAATACGTACAGGTCGCCTCTGTGCTCTGAAATTTTAATAGTTCTCCTGATTATAAAGCCGGGGAGCTGTCCCGTGTGAGAGGTAGACAGACTAATAGCCTTAGGTAAGTTATTCTCCTTCTGAAAACGTCGTCCCGTTTAGACGCAGCTGCCAGGGAGCAGAACTCTAAAGGACCGACGCCTTACGTAGCATACTTGCATAACTTCTCTCTACTTCATGTAGAGCTCTTCTGCATAGCGCAAACCGATCAATTCAGCATTTCGAACTATCAACCGTTATATCATTCTAATCCTCATCGTCACTATCGTCATCATTACTAATAACAATGCCCCCCTGTTTTAGCGGATGACCACTTGGCCGCGCTTCATTGATCAAGGCCCGAAACTTTTGTTCGTCATCGATGCCGGCAACGACAAGCCCTTCTGGTGTGCTCAGATACGAACGTCCATCCCTAATATACCAGCTAATCTGTTCGTGAAAGCTAGATTGCAACAGTACTTCATAGAGTCCCCGAAGAAAACAGTCGTTGAAAAGGGTAGAGTAGAACTCTCTATGTCTTCTCAATACGCGTTCTGCCTCCGGCATTCGTTTTTGGAATGGTATCCCAGGTCTTAGTGTAAGTGCTGCAGCCTCTAACACTGATTTTGACAGCATCTGTTTTGGTGACTGTGCTAAAGCCTTGACAGCGGCGCTTCTAACACACGAGTCGTCGTCCTCAAGCAGTGCTGCCATCTTTTGAACTACCTCTTCTAAGAGGGCTGGCCGTGCTGCTAAAGCCTCGACTGCGGCGCCTCTAACATCCGAGTCGTTGTCCTGAAGCAGTGCTGCCATCCTTTGATTTACATCTTCCGAGAGGGCTGGCCGTGCTGCTAAAGCCTTGACGGCGGCGTATCTAACATTCCTGTCGTCGTCCTGAAGCAGTGCCGCCATCTTTTGAATTACCTCTTCTAAGAGGGCTGGCCGTGCTGCTAAAGCCTTGACAGCGGCGCTTCTAACATACGATTCGTCGTCCTCAAGCAGTGCTGTTATCTTTTGAACTACCTCTTCCGAGAGCGTTGGCCGTGCTGCTAAAACCTTGACGGCGGCGCGTCTAACATTCCTGTCGTCGTCCTCAAGCAGTGCTGTTATATTTTGAATTACCTTTTCCGAGAGCGTTGGCCGTGCTGCTAAAGCCTCGACTGCGGCGCTTCTAATATCCTAGTCGTCGTCCTGAAGCAGTGCTGCCATCTTTTGAACTACCTCTTCTAAGAGGGCTGGCCGTGCTGCTAAAGCCTTGACAGCGGCGCTTCTAACA
>JRUC01000289.1:0-26141 GCA_000806385.1 Leptographium procerum
GGGGAGACACCATAGGGGGGGATGTGGGGAGGCACCTCAAGGCCGCTACTCCCCGAGCACCACCCGTTGCCAATAAGTCAATCTCCATCCAAAGCCAATTAGCTCGCTGCACCCTCCGCATTCCCCAGATGGTTCCACGCGGCAGCTGATCTTTTTTCTGGGGTTTACGGAGAGAACTGATTCACAGAATCACAAAGGCATGAGACTGGTTTTTTTATAAAGGGCCTGTGAGCTCTCCAGTTGCATTGGCTTGTTCAATTTGCTTAGCTCTCATTCTTTTCACTCTTCTTCTTCCCTGCCCCCCCAAAACAAGACCAGACAGACAAAAACAAGGAAGGAAAGCTCTGTCAGTATGGGTGCCCAGTCAGCAGAGACGGGAGGCCGCAGCGTCGTTGGCGACAGCCTTGCCCGGGTGTTGCCAAACGATGGGATTCCCTGGTACAAGAAGCGGCATCTGCTTCTGCTCAATCTCTATACCGGTACTCTGGCCCTCCTTTCGGCCGCTCTTGGATATGATGGCACCATGATGAACGGTCTGCAGGCGCTGTCGCAGTGGAGCGACTTCATGGACAGCCCGACAGGCTCATGGCTTGGCTTCATCAACGCCATCCAGTCTCTGTCCAGTGCCGTCACATACCCGCTCGTCGCCTACTGCGCCAACCGCTGGGGCCGCAAGAAGGGCCTCTACGTCGGCTACTTCTTCCTCTTCCTCGGCGTCTTCCTGCAGGCGTTTGCCCCCAACTCGGCCGCCTTTATCGTTGGTCGCTTCTTTCTGGGCCAGCCGTCGGCCTGGTGGGCCGGCCTCGCGCCGCTGCTCATCACCGAGCTCGCCTACCCTACGCACCGCAGTATCCTCACCTGCCTCTTCATGTGCGGCTGGTACGTCGGCTCGACCGTGGCCGCCTGGGCCATCTACGGTACGCGCGACTACACGACCAACTGGGCCTGGCGCGTCCCTTCGCTGCTGCAGATCGCCATCCCCATCATCGCCCTCCCTGTCCTGTTCTTCATCGACGAGTCCCCCCGATACCTCATCGCCAAGGGCCAGACCGCAAAAGCCCGCGCCATCCTGGTCAAGCTGCACGCCGGCGGCGATGAGTCCTCGCCCCTGGTCGCCTACGAGATGCTCGAGATTGAGCGCGCCATCGAGGCCGACACCTCTGCCAAGAACAGCACGTCGTGGATGGACCTTGTCAACTCGCCGGGCAACCGCCACCGCGCCTTCATCTCTGTCTCGCTCGGCGTCTTTGCCCAGTGGAACGGTGTCGGTGTTGTGTCATACTACCTTGCCAAGGTGCTCAAGTCTGTCGGCATCACGTCGGTCACCAACCAGACGCTCATCAGCGGCTGCTTGCAGATTTGGAACCTTATCTGGTCCATTGGCGGCGCTGCCTGCGTCGATCGTGCTGGCCGTCGGCCTCTCTTCATCTGTGGCTCCTTCGGCATGCTCATCAGCTACATCATCATCTCTGCCCTCTCCGGAACTTTTGCAAACACGGGCAATCATGCAGCCGGAATTGCTGTCGTGCCTTTCCTGTACATTTACTATGCATTCTACGACATTTCATTGTAAGTTGTGACTCAATGATCGGACACCAGACACCAGGTGTATTTGCAATCACTAACTGGCTCTACAGCACACCCCTTGTTATCGCATACACCGCCGAAATCTGGCCGTACCATCTCCGCGCCCGCGGCACTGCCCTGATGCACCTTTCCACCTACGCCGCGATTTTCTTCAACACCTTTGTCAACCCGATTGCTCTGGAGGATATCGGCTGGAAGTACTACGTTGTGTTCGCCTGCATTCTTGTCGTTGTCGTCCTCACAATGTACTTCTTCTATCCTGAGACCAAGGGCCACAGTCTAGAGGAGATCGCTGTCGTTTTCGACGGAGAATCGGCCGCCGTCACGGATCCGGGCGACGTGAATATGCTGGAGAAGACGGACGTCAGCCATCTCGAGGAGAAAAGCGATCAGTGAACAGATAAAAAACGGAGCATCGCTAAAGGCCAGACATAAACGAGCATCGCCAGCGCAACCAATCTTTTATTATCCTCTTACTGTGATAGTTATGTCATAGTTCCTATTAAGAAAATAGCCATATACTTTTTCATTCATATGCTACAGCTGTAATTGTTGCCCCCCATCGAACTGTCCAACAATTCGGCGCCCGCTCGGTGCTCTTTCTTTACTTTGCTATGTAGGGCGGATAGAAGGTGCCTTCAGGAGCCGACCACCATGAATGACCATCTCGATGAAATGTTGATTCAGCAAAATGTCCGAAATCGCCGACAATTGTCGATTATGTTGGTTCCATTAGCATAAAATAGTCGTCGTTCGGCCGCCTTCGACCGCCCTGCAAGTCAATCAGGCATTGGCAGGCATTGGCAGGCGCGTTTATCTGCTGCAAAGGCAGTACTGGCGTTGAATCGGATGCCTTTTTGTGCGCTATGTTTTGAATCAAGAGCTAGACCAGACGAGGCCAGAGATCAGCCAGAGCTGAGTCGCATAGAAATGCCTACAAAATGCTGCGATCACCCGTGATATATCACGTGCCTAGAAAGCTCACACAAAAGCTTTTGCCCCACCTACGTCGTATCTTCATTTCTGGCAGGTCGTTAGTTTTCCGGTGTTTTGATGGCCGCCATACGGATAAATGGCCGTGAAAGACCTGCATACCGCCCGGCATTCTTCGGACTGTTACGGCTTCACAACGACTTATCTAGCCGGCTCGAAGCTACGTTCCCCGCCTGCGCACGTGGGGGAATGAACGAGATGCCTGGCGATTCCAACCTTGGTGCGCTAGTAGGTCGCCTATGACGGCGAAACGGCCGCAGCCAAGACTTTCGCGGGGAGCTGAGGCGGATAGCTGCAACATGGTGGAAAGATTCCACACCGAAGATGATGCGCACGGGCAGAGCGATTGACGACAGAGACCGGCAGAGTATAAAATAGCCGGCGAATTGATACTTTATACAGACTTCGGATGCACAAGAGGAAAAAGTAAGCTTGCGTCCTCTTTGAAGCCAAAGAGGCGCCCACGTGTACCTGAGATTTGGCACCTGTCACGATGCAGCTCTCGGTGAAGAGCTTGCATGAGGTCTGCCGAGGTATTAAGCATCACGGGGGGAAACAGAGGAAAATAAAGAGCGCCGGTAGTGATGCCGTTTCAGGAACGAACCCCGGCCATGGGAAAGGTTGAAATACTACCGTAAATGGGCCCCAGCTTCCTAATTGCCAACTGACGACCGTCTCGCCAGCTCTTGTCGCATAATGCGCTAACCTGCCAGTCCCACGTGCTAATCTCTGCAGATCCTGTTTGGTGGGCGCGAATACCGAGATAGGTAGGTATAAGAACAAAAAAAGAAATGGGGAAAAGGGGGCGGCGCAGGTGTTCCGGCATTTTGGGGGCGATGAGATGGGATGAGCCGCTCATGCCGGCTGCATGACGAGCTCATGTTATCGCATGGTCTGTGGTCCATGCAACAACTCTGGACGTACGAGCGAGTCGCACTTGTACGAGTAAACAGAGCACCGTCGTATATTAAAACGGCTGCACTCCCACAGTAGGAAAATTTCTCGCTTTTCTAGTCCCTAGGCAAATCCGAGAAGACCCCTCCCATCTCACACGCCCTTTCACCTCAAAAGACAAACATGGCGGTGTTCTCTCGTCTTCTGCGCAGCACGACAGCACTGCTGGCCGTCGGATCGGCCGTCGCCAACCCGATCGAGCGCCGCGGCACCATCGACTCTGACGAGATCGTTGGCTTCGCCCAGACGGTCCCCAGCGGCACCGTCGGTGATCTCTATCTGGCGTACCAGCCGTACCTCAAGGTCGTTAATGGTTGCGTGCCCTTCCCGGCCGTCGATGCCGAGGGCGACACCAAGTGAGAATAAAGACAGAGAGAGAGAGAGAGAGGAGTGAAGAAGCTCTGAAACAGGGAGGAGTCCGCTAACCTTACTACTCACTTAGTGCGGGTCTGAAAACCACGGGGTCCAGCAACGGAGGCTGCTCCAGCAGCACCGGCCAGATTTACGTGCGCGGCGCCACGTACGGGGACTACTACGCCCTGATGTACTCCTGGTAAGTTGTTGAGAGAGGGGAGAAAAAAAAAGGAAGCAAATGATAACATAAAATAATACACCTGCTAACACTCACAGGTACATGCCCAAGGATGAGCCCTCAGACGGTCTCGGCCATCGTCACGACTGGGAGGGCACTATCGTGTGGCTCACCAGCAGCACCAGCACGACGGCCGATAACATCGTGGCCGTCTGCCCGTCTGCGCACGGCAACTGGGACTGCTCCACCGACGGCTTTACCCTGTCTGGCACAAAGCCCCTGATCAAGTACGAGAGCGTCTGGCCCGTCAACCACTCGTGCGGCCTGACCACTACCGTCGGCGGCACCCAGCCGCTGATCGCTTGGGAGAGCCTGCCCACCGTGGCCCAGGAGGCCCTCACTGATACCGATTTTGGATCTGCCAACGTGCCCTTCAAGGATGCCAACTTTGACACCAACCTGAGCGAGGCCACGTTTTAGGCGACGAGATTAATGATGTGGATGAGAAAAAGAAGAAACCAAACTGTACATGAAAATCCCGGCTGCTCCCATGGCGGAACAATAGTTAATCTAATTTTGCATCGGCATTATGCCATTGGGTGTGTTTCGATCGTATCGTTTTCAGGCCGCAGAAAGCAGGCAGGCATTGCTTCTGGCGATGCTGCACCCTGAAATCAAGCAGTTGGCAAACCAAATACAAGGCATGCTGAGAAACTTGGCTTCGACAGAGTGGAAGAGCAGCTATTATGCTTTACTTTCTGTCTTTAAAATAAATGTCGGCGATGAATTTGAGCACTTCAAGTACAAGTACGGACCGTATAAAACACGTGACGTTGTAGAAAGTGGCCCCATTGTTTAGCGCCGCTCCTCTAATTTGTGCAGCAACGACGATAAGAACGGATCCGCCCCCTCTTTGCTTCCGACGACTAAACTTTGCCTTCCACACGGATCTCTTCCGGGACTTGATTATCAGATCTTCCTATCATATCCATCTACCTGTCGCGCCACTTCAAAGACAATACTGCCCCTTTTCAGCACGCTATCTTATCATTCACGAACGCAACGCCAGCGTCAAGAAATTCTCACTCACCGATCAGCTAGCTCTGTGGACATGAGCACCCCCGAGCGTACTGTCTCGAAGAGTAGTTCTAAGCGCCGCTCGCGAGGTGGCTGTGAGCGGTGCCGGAGGCGGCGGCAGAAGTGCGACGAGGCGCAGCCGGCGTGCAGCCGCTGCAGCGAGGCCAAGACACAATGCATGTACCAGATGCAGATTCGCTGGGGTGGCCGGGATTTCAGCCGCTCCTCTTTCGGCACCTGCGGAGCGCAAAAGATCGGTAAGGCCGTATGGGCGCTGTCTATGACCCGTACGAGTTCAGGCTGACATGCCCACAGAGATGGAGCCGGGCAAGTTTGTCTACGGGGCCAAGGACGGCAGAGCTGTCCGGTCACCGAAGCCAGAGGTGGTTGCAGCCGCAGATATCACTGGGATTGCTTATGCAAATGCAAGCTTAAGAACAAATCCAAAAATAGCAAGGGTAGACCTCGCTGTCGGTGTGCCGCGGACGCTACCAGAGCTGCCGGACATGGACCCGCAGGTCTGGGCGACGCTGCACTACTTTGTGCACAAGGGCTCGGCGGCTATATCGACGCACCGGCAGATCCAAGAGGAGGCGTGCGGCGCACTGATCCCGGCGGCGCTGGCGGCACCAGCACTGCTGCATGCCATCTCGGCTTTTGCGGCTGCACAGCAGGCGACATACGCGCAAGACGCCCACGACCGCATGCGGCTCAACATGCACGAGCTGCAGTCGCGCATGCGCAGCATCCAGATCTTGCAGAAGGGCATGGCCGGCGGAGAGGCGACGAGTCCCGCGGTGGTCTTAGGGTCCAGCCTGATGCTGTGTCTCTGCACACTCTACGGCGGAAACGATGACTACGGTTCCTGGCGCATCTATCTCCGTGGTGCCCGGGCCGCGTTTGCGGCCTCGTGGGCGCGGGGAGGCGGCAAAAATAGAAACGACCCGCTAGCTCGGTATCTGCGGAAGCGGTACAACCTGTTGGAGGTCCTGGCAATGCTGTCGACCAACAGTTTCGAAGCCTTGGAGCTGGGAGGCGCCGACGACGACGACGAGCCGTCCGAGCCATCCGAGTCGGCAGAGGTCTTCTTCAACGACCATGTGTCCTGCTACACGGACTTGTTTAACCTGCTGCGGGTTATCGGCGCGGTGGCCTGGGAGCGACGGCAGCGGACGGCAAGCCACGTGCTGTCAGAGGCGGATTTTGATGCCGAGGCTGACAACCTAGAGGCAGAGGTGCGGCGGATGATGGCCCGCAACCGGCGCTCGCCGCTGGTGCTGCGGCCAAGCGTGCGGGCGGTGCTGGAGCCGGCGCAGATTGACGAGTTCACGCTGAGCAACGAGGTGCACGAGCACTACGCGCTGCTACAGATCCGGGCAGAGATACGGGGCTGGGGCTCCGACGACGCGCGCGTGCAGCAGCCGGTGCAGGAGATCCTGAAGCTGGCGACGCGCATGCAGCTGCGGTCGGGCCTGTCGCCCGCACTGGGCCTCAACACGCCGCTGTTTAGCGCCGGACAGCACGCCGTCACGCCCGAGCAACAGGCCGTCGTGCGCAGTCTACTCGAGGGCCTATATGCCAAGACTCACAACCGCAACCTGTTGCTAGCTGTGCGGCGGCTCGAGGCTGACTATTGGGCGCCGCCGCTGGCACAGGACGGGGCAAGGAGGCTACCGTGTCCAGACTTCATTGCCTACTAGGGGATAGTGTCAAGCAATGAGTGTATTCAGCTCCTGATTCTAATGAGTCTATCTATCACTCCGGCGGCAATACGTCCCAGATGCCATCTCCTGCCACTAGTACTCAATGCCAAAAATGCCAATGGTATACTTGCGACTGTCCTTCTCCAGCTCAGAAGCCTGGGCCTTGAGCTCGTCGACATCCCACTGCGCATCCACAAAGCGACCGTTGAGGAAGCGAGCCTCTGGGCTGACCAGCCAGTTGACAAAGTCGCCGGAAAGGACGACTGCAGGTATTAGTTTCGTATGCACATACACACACACACACACACACACACACACACAATACATACCGTCGATGCCCGTCAGGTCGCCTATGGCGGACTTGAAGTGCAGTGCCATGTCCGTTGTCAGGATGAGGCCCGGATGCACCTGAGCGACGAAGAGGTCCGGGTTTTCATGGTGAACGTACTCGAAGAGCTTGGTGGCGGCTGCCTTGGACGCCGAGTAGCCCCCGTTGGTCGGCACAAAGGGAATGTCGGCGGCCAGCGACGAGATGTGCACGACGGACGCGCTGGGCGCTGCGAATGGTCGGAATGCCTGTACCACATTGAGGTTGCCGAGCACGTTGATCTCAAATACGCTCCACCAGTCAGCGCGGTCGGCCGCGCTGTCGTACTGCTGCAGCTCCTTGAGCTCCTGCGGGATGTACCCGGCGTTGGCCACCAGGATGTCGATTTTCCCCGGGTTGACCAGGCCTGTCGTCGAGCTGTCCTTGGTCACGGCGGCAAAGTTGGCCACGGCATGTTCCACGGCGGCCGCGTCACGCACGTCGATGCCGGCGTATATGTGAACGTCCACCGTCGATGATAGCGCCCGCAGCGTGGCCTCGGACTCGCGCAGCTTGGCTTCCTGGCGGCCCAGAAGGCCGATCGACGTGATGCCCGAGCGGACCAGTGACGACGCCACAGCCGCACCGATGCCACGGGCCCCGCCGCCGGTCACAAAAGCCGACCTGCCCGCCGTCGATAGCTCCGGCCGCGTCGGCGCAATGGCCGAATATGTCTCACTGTGAGAAGTCTTCATTGTGTGGTGGTTTTGGTGGTGATGGTGGAAGAAATAGACAGTAGTTCAAGATCTGGCGAGAGATAAAGGTACAGAGAGACAAAACACTATTGAGTCAAGTCGAGGAATATGAAATTAAAGGTCAAATTTTGGACGGACAGAGAGTCGAGTCTGGCTGGAAATCTGTTGGTGTCCTGTCTTCTGGCTGCTTGATGAGGCTGCTCTTTCTTCCATATCTTCTGATCGTGGATAGCCGCTCTTATATACCTCAACCATGATCCGCTGGCTACCGTGGATCCTGCATTCGTGATTGTAATACAAGCTGATGTGCGTCCGCAGGTCGTCACATCGCCGGCTGTCATCTCGCCGCTGTGAGGCTGGCACTATTCCCTTTACGCTTAGCTTCCGCAGGCTGCGGAGTGGGTCCCGGCCGCTGTCCGCAGCTGACAAATGCCACTAACATCGGAGTTTGTCAGCTGACCTGCGAGCCTTCGACCGAACCATTGGGCTCACTGTATAACGGACACAGTGTTATGATACTATTCATACAGTCACGACAAGTCAAAAGATCACGATGCCAAAAAACAGTAATGAGAGCACTAATGGCGTGTTGGAAGTCTAAACCTTCTAAATTATATACAACATCAAACTACAATACACAAAAATAAACAAAAACAAACCTCCCGATTCTTACGGCAGACCGTTCAGCGTCCAGAGACCCGCTGCTCGATCATCCGGAACGGCACATACAGCAACGCGCTGAGGACAAAGGCAAACTCGAAGCCAAGATCGCCGGTGGTCTCAGCAATGGGGCCTGTGTACCAGATCTGAGACATGGAAGGAATGACAAGGCCAAAAGAGCAGACACCGGCTGAAAGAGCAGCGATGCCAGGGGGCAGGAGGCTGGCAGTGTCCCATGCATCAATGTCGTAGCGCGAGCAGTCACAATGGCGGAAGACGACATGCTCAGTCAACATGATAGCGACAAAAGCAGCGGCCCAGTAGCCGATGATGGAGATGAAGTTCTGCAGGCTGTCGAAGAAGCTGGAGGCGGCAACAATGCCAACAGGGATGACGATGGCGGTGAGAAGAATAGCAAAGAAGTAGCGCGGAACCTTCTTGAGGATGGGGATGAGGATCTGGAAGTTGAGGGTGATGGAGTAGCTGGTGGCGGCAATGTTGCCGAGGAGGGAGAAGGCGAGCACGACGGTGACGAATTTGCCGAAGCGGTGGGTACTGCCCATCATGGCAGCCATGACGCCACCGACGTTGTTCTGATCGTAGCCTTCAGTCCAGGAGGGCACGTTGTCGACAGCGCCCTGGATAGCGGCACCAAGGACCATAAGCAGGACGGTGGGGATGACGCAGCCGGCGTACGAGTACCAGAAGATGACGTGCGAGCTGGTGCGCGGCTGCAGGTACGTGGTGAAGTCCGAGGCCAGGCAGGCCCAGGGAATCATGTAGGAGGCGACAATCATGCCGAAGGAGAGCACACCATAGGCCGTCGACGGCTCGGCGACCGACTGCTTCTTGAGGTCGGAGCCGCCGCAGCCGACGGCAATGATGATGGAAATGAGAGCCGGGGCCCAGGCGTACTTTTCGTACACGTGCAGTACTCGGAAACCACAGAAGGAGATGACGAGAGCGAGCACGGCCACGATGACGATGCCGACGTCGGGGCTGAGATTCCCGTTGCCGGCGGCCGACAAACACTGACCGCCGATGGCGACCATGATGACACAGAAACCAGTCAGCGTAGCCAAGTTGAGCAGCACGGGCACGGCGACGAGGTAGCGACCAAAGGAGAAGCGGGCGAGAATCATCTGGCGCATGCCGGTCTTGGGGCCGAGGGTGGAGCAGAAAGCCGGCAGCGTGGCCGTGAGCAGGGTGAAGAAGAGGATAACAAGGGACGAGTCGCGCAGACTGAGGCCATACGAGGGACCAAGCATGCCAGACGTGATTCTGAGAGGTCAGTTAGGACGGGAGGTATAACAGGAGAAGGTGGAGAACAGGAAAAAAAAAAAAGAAAGAAAGAGGAAAACATACGGCAGCATGTTCGCATTCATGCAACCCCAGAGGGTGAAGATGTTGACTGTCTTCGTGACGGTGCGCTCTTCCATCGGGATGGGCGTGACACCGTTGACCTCGACGCGGCCAAAAGAGGCCAACTTTTGCAGCCAGGTCTTGTTGGCTGGCTCCTCGGCGCTGCTGTCCTGGACGCGACCAAACTGAGCAACGCGCTGCATCCAGCCGCTCTTCTCAGTCAGCTCCGTCTGCGCGCCGCGGACAGACTCGGCGCTGGTGGCAGAATCATCGTTGCCCATGTTGAGCGACAGTGTCTTCTCAGCAGCCTCGGAGTGTCCCATGGTGATGTGAGAAGAGAACGTGTTGTTGTAAGAGGAAGAAGAAAGAAGTCAAAAAGTCAAACTGAGCAAGGCTGACTACTGATGGTAGACAACTGACGATTGACGACTGACAACTGACGCTGCTGAAGAAAAGGGTGTAAAAAAGGGGGAAAAGAGAACACCCTGGTCAGCCTTTATGAATCTCCAGGCCGCGTCCCGTCCGATGCAACTGGTCCGCATATGCCATGTGTTTTGTGCTTGATCAAAGGAGATATCGTTGCGCCAATCAGTCATAGCCTATTGCGGTGATGAAAAAAAATAGTACCGTGAGGCTCCGCTTATACGGTGGACCCTCACCGATAAGCCTAGCGGGGGATGGACCCATACGACGTAGGCTTAGTTGCTTGGTATATTTCTGGCAACTGATAAGAGGCTTGGGGCAAGGGGGGCGAGAACTGATTTTTGCCGGGAGCTTTCAGCAGAAACCCCAGCAATCAGTTTGCCGGTCCGCTAAGCTAAAATGAGCCTTGTCAGATCCACTTGGGCCTTCAACCATGGGCCGGCAGTGATGGGCAACGTGGCAATGGATGCGGAACCGGGGGAGGAGAAGAAAAAAAAAATAGAGACAAGGGAAAATAGATGAGCAAAAACGACAGGAAAAAATGGGGAGCGCTACAAAACAAACACGAGCCGAGGAAGATGGCAAAGTGATGATAGCCCATTAACCCGCCTCCTTGTCCCTCCAACCCAATCTCTCATGTGACTGTCATGCAAGGATGGCAGAACGCGAGGTGCAAATCGGCATAAGCCCAAGCTCGAGCCCAAGCTCCATGACTAGCTCAGAGAACCGCTCAGACTCCGACACAGACATGGTCTACTCGGAAGTTGAGATGCCGATCCCGGACTCGGGCCCGGACCCGGATTCGGTCATGGAGACCAAGGAGACGGCCGTGATCATCGAGGCGACCCCGGAGGCGGCACCGCCCTACAGCATCTACAACAGGCGGGAGAAGTGGTTCCTCGTCGCCATGGTGGCCGTCGCTGGCTTCTACAGCCCGCTACCGGCCAACATCTACTTCCCAGCCATCCCGCAGATGGCAAAGGCGTTCCACAAGAGCACCAGTGCCCTCAACCAGACGGTGACGGCCTATCTGGTGATGCAAGGAGTTTGTGAGTGTGGAGTTGACAGAAGTGATAGAAATGAGAGACAAGAGACAAAATGCAGAGGACAAGAACAAGCTGACCCGATAAGCCCCCATGCTGTGGGGACCCCTGTCCGACCGCTTCGGCCGCCGGCCCGTGCTGATGGGCTGCATGGTCGTGCTGCTCGGCTCCTGCATCGGCCTGGCCCTGTGCCCGGTCAGCGACTTCTGGCTGCTGATCCTGCTGCGCTGTGTTCAGGCCGCCGGCTGCGCCAGCACCATCGCCTTAGGCGCCGGCGTCGTCGGCGACATCTCTACGCCCCAGGAGCGCGGCGGCTTTTTTGGCATGTTCAACATTGGGCCGATGGTGCGTGACCGCCCTTTTTATCTTCCGTCCTCTTCGTCTTCTGTCCTCTGGCTGACCGTCAGATTGCCCCGTGTATCGGCCCAGCCATCGGTGGCATCATTGCGGAGAAGCTCGGCTGGCGGGCTATCTTCTGGGCTCTGGTCATCCTGGCTGCTCTCTGCCTGGTCTTTCTTCTATGGTAAGTCTACTGTGTGCTAAAAATAAAGAAGGAAATAGAAAGAAATAGAGAAAGAAGAACGAAAAACGAAAAACGAAAAACGAAAAAAAAGGCAAATGAAAGAGACGCACGTATACTGACTAATTCAGCTTCCTTCCTGAGACCCTCCGTCAGCTCGTCGGCAACGGCAGCATTCAGCTGGGCGGAATCTACCGCCCGCTGATCCCCGTCGTTGGCCGAAACAGGCCACCTTCACCACCACCTTCATCATCGGCCCAACAGCAGCGACGGCCGTCTATGAACCCGTTCCTGATCCTGACGTATCCCGATGTGATAGTCAGCCTTGCTTTCACGGGCGTTGTCTATGCCGTCAACTACACCATCACGGCCACGATCTCGTCGTCTTTTGCCGATCTGTACCCCTACCTTACCGAGATCGAGATCGGCCTCTGCTACCTGCCCACCGGCGCTGGCATGATCGTCGGCAGCACGCTGACAGGCAAGCTACTGGACCGTGAGCACGCCCGCTTTATGCGCGAGACGCAGGCCGCCTCAGACGAATCCGGCGTCGAGGTGCCCTTTCCCAAGGAGGTCGCCCGCCTGCGGCTCATGCCGCTTCACCTTGTCGTCTTCACCGCCTGTGTCTTTTCCTGGGGCTTCTGTATTCGCTACACGGCGCCTCTGGCCGTTTGCCTGATCATTCAGGTGATCCGTAAGTCGAAGAGAAAAATATAATAGAACAAAAGAGGTATAGAAAGCTAACAAAGCAGTCGGATACACGTCCATCTCGATTCTTAACACGACCATGACCCTGCTCATTGATATCCTGCAGACGAGAAGTTCTTCTGCAACGGCTTGCGTATGTTTTCTTTCACACTTTACTCGCTCAGGCCCACGCTAATGGTTGTCAGACAAACTTGGTGCGATGTCTCCTGGCTGCCGTACTGGTGGCCGTCATCGACAAGATGACCACGTCTCGACTGGGACCAGAGTGGACGTACGTGCTGTTTGGCGGCTTCTGCGTTCTTCTCTTACCTTTGATGTACGTTGAAATGAAAGTTGGACACCGCTGGAGGATGAAGAGGGACCGCAAGGAGATGGAGTAGCTATTTGATGGACGGTTTGGTATATATATAAAGTAAATTTTGCATTTAGAGATCTGGCATTAAGCGGTTTGTATAAAGGGGTATTGAGTTAGACTTGCATTAGGTAGCATTAGCAGATAGACCATAAAGAAAAGACTAGCATATAGACAAATTAGAAATAGGCATTGAATCTGATGTGTTGGGTATTGAATTGAAGTATAAGAACGTTCTAGCGCTATTTTTTCCATCCTGCCTGCAGATGCGCCACAGCTTCCTCTTCCTTGACCACGTCTGCGTATTTTGAGTCCAGGTCGAACAGGTTGGCGTCCTGGATCGCCTTGCTGCGGTCTCCACATGCCGATGCAACGACCTGTTTTGTTAGCACGAGAAGGTAGGATGAATTAAAAACAAAGATAAAATAGGAAAATACTAGAAATAGAAGGCACTCCACCACTCTAAACTTACCATTGGCCGGAAGCCGTACTGCATCGCGTCCAGCGTCGTCGCCCTCACGCAGCCGCTGGTGCTGACGCCGCAGAGCACGACCGTGTCGACGTTGCGGCACTGCAGCTCCGTCGCCAGCGTCGTGCCGAAGAAGCCGCTCGGGTACTTTTTCTTCACCACCACGTCGCGCGGCAGCGGCGTCAGCTCCGGGCTGACCCAATCGGCCAGCCCCTGCTGGTGCAGCGCGCCGCCGACCTGCCAAACGGCCAGCGTCTTGGCCTTGCGCCAGAAGAGGCCCGCGTCGGCCATGTCGGCGTCCGTGTACTCGACCGCCGTCCAGAGCACAGGCACGCCGCCCGCCCGCGCCGCTGCCACCAGGCGCGCCGCACTCGCCGGCACGGCCACGGCCTCAGCGTAAGCCGACAGGTCCAGCGGCGAGCCGGCCGTCCAGTACGCCTTGCACATGTCGATCAGCACCAGCGCCGGGCGGTCGCCCCAGCCCATGCGGCCGCCGTAGCCGGAGGCGGCATAGGAGGCGGACTCGTCGTGCGTGAATGCAGCCATGGTTTTGGGTCTGAGGTTGTGTGCTGAGAGGTGAAGTTGCAGGTGCTCTGAGCTGTGGAGAGAGGTCGTCTTGCAGAGGCCGCTCTAAATGCCACCCAACGTCCGAAAACGGCAGCAGCTAGCTTTCTCGGCGCGTAGAAACTCTTCTCGATGACTAATTGCACTTGCCGACAAGAACTGTCACATTTCTCTGCCGGCTGGCGTCTGCTCTAATCCGGCAGAGCAGTAGGGCTAAAAGAGTCACTGGGGAAAAGTGGGTCTTGCCTCGTGCTGCAGCAGGGATGCTTAGATCAGGAAGTTTAGCTGGCCGACCGCGGCGTGTCTTTGTGGCAAAACGCTTGCAAATACAGTTTGTAAAGAGGCGGAGTAAGATAGATCAGAAACCTTTTAATTTGGGGCTTGGATGTAAGATAATATTAGTGTTGCATTTGACAATGCGGCTACGAGCAGTCTTGATAACAAATGCCAACGTGGCCATCCACTTGAGTATCAAGGAGACAAAGACTGATGTGAATCATGTGCATGTCTTTAATTAGTCGTCTATCTATATAGTTTGAAATGTCTAAGTAATGCAAAACCCGAACGCCGTCATTGGGCCATTGCTAGACCATCATTGGGCCTGTATCTATGGTGAAACGCTCTTTGTCCCCCCCTCTACACTAACGGGCACGTGGCCTTCATAGGTCCAGCAGGCCATACTGGAAGTCACCGCCGAGAAAGGCAGTCACTTCGGCGCTGAACTGGTCGGCCACGAAGGGGTCGAACGGTGGGAAGATGGCGTAGGAGCTGTTGACGTTGTCGGCCAGGGGGAAGCTTCCGGGTACAATCTCAAAGCCGCCGTTACGTTCGCGCGGGGTGTTTCCGTCCCACGGCCGTGGCTGCAGCGGCGTGGGGGCCTGATCAGGAGCAGTGGCGGTAAAGGCTTGCTTGTCGAGGGCGTCCAGTGGTGGAGGTGCAACGGCGGTGACTTCGTCGTGCATTGTGGTGATGCAGGCAGTGTCATTGCTGGAGAAGTCTGGAGGCGCTTCTGGGGCGACTGCCGTGGGGTGATGTTGTGTAATAGTAGCCGCAGGGGTAGCCGAAGCAAAAGTGGAAGAAGCAGTAGCGGTAGCAGTAGTAGTAGAAATAGCAGTGGAAGAAGCAGAAGCAGTAGAGGCAGCTGCGTGCGACGCTTGTTGCAAGCCCTGGTGCCACTTTGCGCTCGTAGGCCAGGCCGGCTGCAGCTCGCTGAGGACCTGGATGGCGCCGCGAGACATGTCCTGGGCCTCGGCGGGCGAGATATGGGGACAGAGGCGCGGGTGGCGGCCTAGGTAGGCGGTCAGGGAGCCGCACATGTAGGAGCAGAAGACGAGGATGGCGGGGAAGCCCTCGTCACGCATGCGCATGCGGGCGTAGGCATCGACCTGCTCGTGCAGCTCGAGCACGTTGGCAAAGAGGTCGTAGGAGACGGTCTGCCAGAAGGACGAGGCGGCCTTGTCGTTGATATCGTTGTCGTTGTTCTTGCTGCTGCTGTCATTATCCCCGCTCCCACCGCCTTCGTCCTTGTCGACGTCGTCGGCATCGTCCGTGTCGGCGTCGGCGTCAGCGTCCAGGGCCTTGATGATGCGCTCGAGATAGATGCGGCGGATGACAATGTTGCCGAGGCGGACAACCATGACGACGGACAGGTAGGCCAAGTGCAGCGACTCGGCGCACCAGCCGCGCAGGTTCCAGACGCTCCAGCGGTGGCGGGCCGGGATGCCGTCCTCCCAGGCGCGCAGGGCCTCGGTCAGGGCGCGGAAGCTGCTGCCAGGCAGCCACGGACAGGCCTCGCTGGTGGTGCAGCGGGCCACACGGCCCCAGAGGTCGTGAGCCTGGATGAGCGTGGCAAAGAGGCAGCGGTTCGGCAGGGCGGCCAACTCGGGTCGGCGCAAGGCGGGGATGGTACCGGCCAAGGCAGCGCGCTCGTTGTGCGTAGCAGCCGATGGCAGGATGCCAAAGGCGAAGTCGGCCTCGTCGCACGGCAGGCAGGCAGAGATATCCTCGCGCGCAAACGGAGCGGGCGTCATATGGCCGGCGTGCAGGTTTTCCTGGCTCATTATCATCCAAAAGGTGCGGCGGGCTGACTCAGCGCGCACGATCTGGTCGGACGAGGCCGTCGCCGGCAGCACGTAGGCCTCCTCGCGGTGCAGCTTCAGCAGGGCGGCCATACGGACGGCCACACCCATGTGGACGGAGCTGCGGTCGCGGTCACCGTTGCCCCATTCGGCAATGGCCAGCAGGAAAAAGGCCTGCGTCCGCTCCAGTGACGGCCGGTACATGTTGTCGTGGGCGGCGGCCATGTCGCGAGCGGCGCCCAAAAAGAACTCGGTCGTGGCTGCGGGTGAACCGTAGCGGCGCACCAGCACGGGCGTGAAGCGGGACGCGATGGCTAGCATGCCGGCCAGAAGGAAGCGGCTGGCGGTGTCAGGGTGGCGGTGCAGGCGTTCGATGAAGACGGCCTTGGGCAGGAAGCCGAGCTGGAAGTAGGACGACATGAAGACCTTGCAGCCCTCGATGATCTCGTCGTGAGGAGGGAAGGTGGGGGGAGAGACGGACGAGGTAATGGAGGTGGAGGCATTGGAGGCATTAGATGTGTTGGAGATATTGGAGATGTTGGAGATGTTGGATGTGGTGAACGTAGAGGAAGTGGTGGTGCTGGCAGCAGGGATGGTGACGGTGTTGACCGTAGTGATGTTGCGCTCAGCGAGGGCAGCGCCGATTGGAGTAAGGGGAGCGAGAGAGCTGGTGCAAGAGGACGAATTCGGCGGCGATGGTGGCGGCAGTGACGGTGGCAGCGGCAGCGGCATTGGAAGCGGCGACACTGTTGACGTGCGGCTGGTCGACGACGGATCCGGAGGACTGGAAGACGGCCGGCTGACGAGGCCGTCCTGGCCGACGAGCTGGCCATTGGTGCGACGGCGGAACAGCCGATCCGTGTCCTTCTCGCCGCGTGTTGGAAAGCTGCACGTGGCCGCCACCGACGGACCGGCTGCCACGCACGAGTCACATGGCGCACGGCCGTGCTGGTGCAAGCATTTGGTCCGCTGCCGACGGCACCGGCGGCAGGCCACTCCGGCACGTCGTCTAGGTGCCTGGGTTTGGGCCTGGGCTTGAGCCTGGATCTGAGCTTGGACTTGAGCTTGGACCTGTGTCTGGGCCTGGGCCTGCACCTGCACCTGGGGCTCTAGCTGCTGCTGCAGGTGCTGTTGGGAGAGCTGTGGCTGTGGCTGAGGCTGGCTCTGAGGTTGAGGTTGAGGCTGAGGCTGATAGTCTGCATGTGTCTGTGTCTGTGTCTGTGTCTGTGTCTGTGTCTGTGCTAGAGCCTGAGCTTGACCGTGTGCCAGTGTCAAAGTGCCGGTCCCAATGCCGGTCCCAGTGATCTGGTTCAGAGCTGGGGATGAGCTCGCCGTGGAGCCGCCTGGCAAGACGGCAGTGTCAGCGGGCCGCATGTTTGCCTGTCTGCAGATGAGGAGAACAAGTCAAGTCGCATCGACAATGTCGGAAAGGGGGTCCTATTCTTTCAAGCCACCTAGGGGGAAGAGACGGGGGGGAGACATGGCAACGTCTCTTGCCGGCCGGCAGCGTTATCTCGCGTGGGGCTCCACTCGGGCAGACAAAGTGGCAAGACAAGGGTATGCTTGGGTCAGACGGGGATTGAGATACGGGTGAAAGACGTGATAAGATTGGCGAAAGGGTTTGTGATTTTTCTTTTGAAGACAAAGACTGTGTCTCTAGCCAATCGGCGGCTTTTATTCTGCCAGGCGGTGAACTGTTCCTCGTTCTTACAGCAGGCGCCCTTCAGCTGTTTCCCAGCTGAAAAACAGTGGCAGATTGTGACTAATCTTCTATGTATGGATTGTCATCAACGTTATCGAAAGTATTCCATCCTCAGATTAGGTCAAACCGGGATTTCACAAATCGACGCAAACGATTAACAATTGATACAACTAATGCAAATTTATATGATTTCGCTATTGACTTAGGATGTTCCGTTGACACCGTTGACACCGTTTACACCGTTCACTGCTTTGACGCCATTTGTCCCTTTGACTGCCTTGACTCCGTTAACCCCGTTGGTCTTGGGACTGCTGCTGCTGCTGCTGCTGCTCATCGCGGGCAGGCCGGCCGCGACCAGGACTGCGTCGACCTCGGCGAGGCGCTCGAGGAAGGGCGCCTTGGCATGGGCCCAAGGCTCGGCCGGGCCGGGGTGCAGCTGCTTTGCGCCCTCGCCGTGCTCAGCCCATTCGGTCAGCAGCAGGGGCACGCTGATGTGGAACATGAAGGCGACCGTGTCCTCGCACACGCGCACGGGCTGCAGGTCGACCGTGGTGGCGTCGACCCAGGTCTCGTACGTCTCGCCGTGCGGCATGTAGGCGGCCTCATACGACAGGCCGCCGGGCTCGAGCACGTGGCTGCTGCCGCCGTACTTGCCGTACAGCAGGCCCATGACCTCGGTCGACATGTTGCGGTGGTAGTAGGGCGGGCGGAAGGTGTTGCTGGTGGCGATCCACTTGGGCGTGAAGATGAGGAAGTCGGTCAGCGAGACGCCCGGCACGGCCGAGCGCGCCGTCAGCACGCAGTAGACCGTGGGGTCGGCCTGGTCGCGCTCGACGTTGGCCACGTTGACAAACTTCTCGGTCGCGTACTTGTACGGCACCAGGTTGCCGCGCCAGGCCACGACGTCAAAGGGCGTGTGCGGCTGGTGGCAGGCGTGCAGGCTGCCGGCCATCTTGTAGACGATCTCCCACTCGGCCTCGTCGACCGTGAACGCCGCCACGGGGCTCTCAAAGTCGTGCGGCAGTGCCATGCCGTTGGACCCGATGGGGCCCAGCTCCGGCAGCTCGTAGTGTGCGCCAAAGATCTCCTGCACGTAGCCGCGGCTGGGCCCGTCCGGCAGGCCGACGCGGAACTTGAGCCCGGCCTGCAGCACCACCAGCTCGCCCGGCCGCACCATCAGCGAGCCCAGTTCCGTCTGGATGTCCAGCCGGCCCTGCTGTGGCAGCACCAGCATGTCGCCGTCGTTGTTGCAGAACGCCCGCCGGCCCATTGATGTGTCGGCCGCGTACACGTGCACGGCGATGCCCGTCTTGGACGTCGGGTCGCCCTGGCCGGCCACCGTGCGCAGCCCGGCCACAAAGTCGGTGCCGGCCGGCGTCGGCTCGATGTCGAAGGGGTTCCAGGCCCGCTGCTCGGCCACGAAGCTGACCTTGGGGTTCAGCGGCGAGAAGCACGCCTGCACGTTAGGGTTGATGTGCGGGGCCGCCACGACAGGCCCGTGGGCCACCGACGGCCAGATGCGGTACATCCACACATTCTGCAGCGTCTGGCGGGCGCTGACAAAGGACGAGCCGTTGAGCTGCTCCGAGTACAGGTCGAACCGACAGCGCTGCGGGCAGTTCTGGCCGCCGCGAGGAAGCACGCCGGGAACGGCCTCGGAGGCGAACCGGTTCCCGAAGCCGCTCTGGTAACGGTAGGGGTCGGCAGCCGTTGGCTCCGAGGCATAGGCCGTCTGTGCAGCCGTGCCAAGCATTGTGGGTGGAGGAGTGGATGGAGTGAGGAGGGGGCGATGAAGGAGGGTGGTGGAGAGAGGAGGAAGATAGGAGGGAGGCAGAGAGAGGGAGAGAAGGAGATGGACAGAAGCTGATAGGAGTAATGTCTCCCGTAACGTGTGGCCGTAATGCGAACGACGGAAGTAGACAGCAAAGTAAGGCTCTCTCGCTCTCTGTGTTGTCACCCGGACGGCAGGAATATGTAGGTCTCTAAAATGGTTGCCACTGCAGAGCGTTCTGTCCAGTCGTCGTCGCCCTCGACGATCGAACGTTGCCGCAAAGCCGTCGCAGAGACCGACGGACAGACAGAAAGAGAGGAGATCCCAGCCGGCAGGCAATTGGCGAAAAGGTGGGACCAGCAAATAGTGGGCCGAGGCCAGTGGCCAATTGTGCCAGTTGTGCCATTTGTGCCAAGCAGCTACGGAGTATTGGCAGTGGGAAAGGCGGGGCGGCAATGCGGCAGGACCGGCAGGCACGAGGCAGGCAGAATGCAAGCAGAAGGCAGGTGGGGGAGACGCAGGTGGATGCACCAGGAAGGCGCTAATGCGGCAAACGAGAGTAGTGGGGAATTCCGGACAGCCCAAAGCTGTTCGTCTTTGTCTGCAGCTCCCGCGCAAGCCATTTTTTTTTTCCTCAACAGCTAGGGGGGTAGCTTTCCTGCGACCCGACGTTGCCTGCCGGAATGCAGAACCTATCAAGCGGACGATTTTGTCAGCTAGCAGGCCAGACGGACTAGACAAATACGAGACGAGATCCCGGTAAGCACAGACGAAGACGAAGACAAAAGAGGAAGAAGAAGACAAAAGAGGAAGAAGAAGACACACAAGAGAAAGAAGAAGACAGACCCGGCGACCAGACTCATTACAGGCAAACGGTCAGACTGAGGTGGACGGTCGCAGTCATCCCGACAATCTTTCTTGCCCTGCCCTCGTCCATTCATCAAGCACGCCCTCTTCTTCATTCCCCCTTCTCCCCTCCCCCAAATGGGCCTCATCCAACAGTTTGTGGTGCCAGGCCGGCCAAGCCTGGCGACGCTGCTGCTCGTCGGCGTAGCGGCGTCGGCCCTGTGGCTGGCGCTGTCGGCAGCACGGCGACGCAGCCGGCGCAAGGGCGTGCCATACCCGCCGGGTCCCAAGGGCGAGCCGATCGTGGGCCACTTGCGGGTGATCCCGGCCGACAACCCCGAATATGCGTACGCGCAGTGGGCGCGCGAGCTGGGCTCGGACGTGCTGTACTTCAACGTGCTGGGCCAGGACATTGTGGTGCTCAACAGCGTGCAGTCGGCTGTGGACCTGCTGGACCGGCGCGGCGCAAAGTACGCGGACCGGCCGCGCTTTGTGCTCTTCGAGGTCATGGGCTGGCGCAAGACGCTCACTTTTCTGCGCTGGGGCGAGTCCTTCCGCATGCACCGCAAGATCCTGCAGCGGTCCTTCTCCAAGACGAACATCCAGGTGTACCGCGGCCTGCAGACGCGCGAGGCGCTCGTGTCGCTGCGCGGCATCGCACGCTCGCCTGGCGACTGGGAGCAGGTGCTGCGGCGCTACGCCACCGCCATTGTGCTGGGCATCGGCTTCGGCATCACGCTCAAGAGCGACAAGGACCCGTACGTGCAGATGGCCGTCGACGCCTCGTACGCGCTCGGCCACGGCGGTGCGCCCGCTGGCACGCTCGTCGACTTCTTCCCTCTCTTCAAGAGCTTCCCCAGCTGGCTTCTCCGTGACCGCGCCCTCAAGTTTGCTCGCGACTGGCGCTGGGCCATCCGCCAGATCCACGACGCGCCCTTTGCGGCCGTGGCCGGCGACATTGAGGGCGGCCCCACCACCAACGAAAAGACAAACAAAGAAACGCCCAACAAGGACAGCTTGATCGCGGCCCTGATCGCCCAGCGCCAGACACAGCTCGAGGCCGGCGTCCTGCCGGCCAACACGGACCTCTCGATCGACGACATCAAGGGCGCGGCCGGCGCCGTCTACGCGGCCGGCCAGGACACGACGTGGTCGACGCTGGTCGTCTTCGTGCTCAACATGGTGCTGCACCCCGAGGTCCAGGCCAAGGCCCAGGGTCTGCTGGACGCGCTGCTCGTCACCGTCGGCCCCGACGGCAAGGTGCTGGAGCGCCGCCTGCCGACCTTTGCCGACCGCCCGGCCTTGCGCTACATCGACCACATCGTGCAGGAGACGCTGCGCTGGTGCCCCGTCTCGCCCGTCGGCGTGCCCCATCGTGCGCTCGAGGACGACGTCTACAAGGGCATGTTCATCCCCAAGGGCGCCTTCGTCTACGCCAACGCCCGCGCCATGACCCACGACGAGCGCGTCTACCACGACCCCGACAACTTCGACCCTGACCGCTACGTCCCCGTCGCCGAGGGCGGCCGCGGCGAGCCGCTGCCCGTCGGCCAGTTCGGCTTCGGTCGCCGCATCTGCGTCGGCCAGCACCTGGCTGAGGCCAACGTCTGGATCGTCGTCGCCACCATGCTGGCCTCGCTGAACATTGGCCGCGCAATCGGCCCTGACGGCAAGGAGATCATCCCCGTCGTCAAGGTCACCAACGGCCTGACCAGCCACCCGAACTCATTCCCCTGCACCATCGAGCCGCGGTCTGCAGCCTGGGCCGAGCTGATTGAGAAGCAGTAGCATGCCGGTGGGGGTTTTGGATTAAAAAGGGCTTTGCTTTGCTTGGCTTTGTTTATATGCAGACACACAAAGCGCGCACGGATTAACGAAAACGGGATAGATATATTTTGTGTTGTAATCATAGAAAAGCGGGAGCAGGCATTATAGAACGTGCAGAGGCTACAAAGGACTCTGGTTGGGGCGACATACACGGCGCATCCGGTCTAGGAAATACAAATACATGATAAATTTTACATGCCTAAATGCACTCTGCTTGTGACCCTCCTATACAAGCAGTTGGCGAGATGTCAGATGTCTACTGTACGCATTGATGGAAAGCCCCTCTGGTAGAGTGGGAATCCCTTTAGTGATTCACAGCGCAGCAACATAGTACAGAGAAGAGCCTGATTCGGAAACACTTTACAGCGAAGGACTGGCTTGGCATTTATTTTTATTTTGCTCGACTGCTCTTCCAGATCTTGCTGCACAATATCGACACGGTATACTTCAAGCAGCTGCCTGCACTGCTGGTGCGGCAGGCGCTACGCTAATCTCTTTACTCTCCGGCTCGGGCAGTACAGCCGCAGAGCCCTCGGAAGCCCGGGCAGCATCGCGCTTCTCAAGGGCATCATAGACGGCCGGCAGGATGTAGCGGCCATAATCAATTGCGTCGTTGTAGTTGTCGTAGCCACGGATGGAGATCAGATCGGCGCCAATGTCGACATAGTCGAGGATGGAGTCGACGACGGTCTGGTAGGAGCCAACGAGAGCCGTCGAGGCGCCACGGGCATTGGTAGCCGTGACTGTCGGGTACCAGAGGGCGCGGTCCTGGACCTCACCGCGCTTTGCAATGTCTAGGAGGCGCTGCGAGCCGACATTCTCTGGTGCGGCAAACTTGGCGTCCTTGTCGTCGCTGTTGGCGGCCGGAACCAGACGTCCGCCGTTTGTGTTGGCCACGGCCACAGCGGCTTCGGCTCCGGTCTGGTCGCTCTTATCGCGCAGCTCCTTTAGCTTTCGTTCCGCAGCGAGGGCAGCCTCAGAGTTCTGCTTAAGCTTCTCGAGAACGCGGTGCGCCTTGGCCCAGGCGAGCTCCTCCGTCTCCGCGACAATAGGCCGGAAGGTAACCCAAATACGCGGCCGGTCCTTGCGGCCGGCTTTGGCAGCCTCCTCGTACACGCGGTCAATCTGCTGGCGCGTCTCCTTCAGCGGCTCGCCCCAGAGGCCAAAGATGTCGGCCAATGACCCCCCTACACGGTAGGCGTCGTCGGACGAGCCGCCGACGGAGATGGGTATGCGGCCGGTTGCCGGACGGACGCTAGCACGGAAGTCTTTGAAAGTGTAGTACTTTCCGTTCCAGTCAAAGGGCTCCGACGACGCCCACGCCCGCTTGACGATGCGGATGTACTCCTCCTCCCGCTCGTAGCGCTCCGTCTTGGACAAAAAGTCACCCTCCCTCGCCTGCTCGGCATCGCTGCCCCCGGCGATAAAGTGCACCACGACGCGGCCGCCGCCGCCCAGGCGATCTAGAGTGGCCAGCTCACGGGCGGCGACGGTGGGAAAAACGGTGTTGGGCCGCAGGGCGATGATGACGCTGATCTGCTTGGTGACGGCGAGGATTGTGGCGCCAATGGTGAAGTTATCGAAACCGGACGAGTTGTAGGGCACGAGGGTGTACTTGTAGCCGTGGTCGTCCAGCGTGCGCGCATAGCGAATCAGGTATTCTGGGTCCAGCTGCGCACCAGGAATGGGGTTGAGCTCCGACGAGCGGGTGGCATTTGCCGCAGAGTTGAACTCGACGGGCATTTTTGGGCGGCGGGTCAGTGATGAAGCAGTCGGTGGTCGGGTTGTACGGGCACAGGCAGATCGTAATTGATCAGTATCAATAACTGCGTAAACACTGCAGAAGCCATCTTATTTATCTTCGCGCTTCTCTTGCTGATGGCTGGCTGCATCTTCACTTGCTGCTAGGGCGGTTTGCGACAGTTCGGCGAGGATCACGTCACTCGGCAAGTAGGCTATCTTTCTGCAGATCAGGCCATAGATTATCAATCAGCGGCATACGTGCTAGCAAATAGGAATGACTACCAGCGGCCGACGCCGAACCGTTGCTCTACAGCTAATGCCGCGCTCCGTTGCGCTCCGTTTGCGGCCTCTCGGTCTTGACCTTCAGACAAGTCCGCAGATAGTCGACAAAGGTGTTCGTCAGTTCTCATCTCCAAGTAATTCGCCTGCATTCGCGATAACAGAAATGGCAATATCACTGTCCATCGTCTAGGGCCTGTTACGACTTTCGGGACGGGTAGGCTTGTTACTGGATGCCAGTCTAACATTGACATGCGGACTACCATGACTCTCAAGGGCAGAAGCATCCTGGAACTTTGGAGTAATACGTGCTACAGTCGGTGAAAGCATAGATGGTGAGAACGATCAGGCGGTACAACAGAGTGGCGACGTATCATGTAATTATATTCAACCAAGACAGGGATGGATGCTGTGCTCCTAGCTACACCTTCTCAGTCGGTGCTATCTCGGTGGCCTTACTCGTGTCTGCCTGTTTTTCGTCCAAATGGTGACCCGTCTGTGTTTCAATCGCGGCCCCTGTTTCGAGAAACTGGTTTCGTTGAGCCCGAGCTGCCCTTCGCTTGTCCACCCATAGCAGAAGCTGTATGGTGGCAGTGACAAGAACTGTTTATAAACGTTAGACTCCGCCAGTCGGTTATCGAAGGCACGGATTGGCTTACTCAGGAGAACCTGAAGGACGATAGACCAAGTGTAGCCAGATTTGGCAGCCGGGAACTTTGTAGTCTTCCACACGAAATTTGGGGCCTGATGACAAAAGGCGTCAGTGATACTTGCGCAGACAAAATGGGAGTATTGAAGAATAGAGAATAGAAAATACGTACGACAGCCTGGACGACGTATGCAAAATCGTTTGCAGCACTGACAAGCAGTGCTCTCTTTTCGGTGTCGTCAGAGCAGATCTCGTTGATCCAGCTTAGGATAAGAGGACCGGCACCCATCTGTAAATCATTAATATGCGGAAGCTTTGTCAAAGAAAACAGAGCGGCTGCTACTTACGCCAATGTTGCTAAGCCAGTACACGACCTTGCGCCCGTGTATATCCGAGTAGAGTGGCATCTTTAGCAGGACAATGGAGAAGATGAGCTGCAGGGTTGACTGTTAGCCGAGAGCTTTACACCTAGCAATAGCTTTGCGTTAACTGTAAATTGCTTTGATAAGCACATACCGTGATAACGGCGCCAATATAGATAAACGGCCACCGGGCACCTTTCATGGGCCCGTCGGACAGCCAGCCCCAGATGAGAGACATGCCGATAAAGACTCCAGTCGTGACGAGGGGGACTAAAAACAATCAGCACGGATTTGACCAGCAGGGACCGGCACGGAATCAGGCGTTGTCTCTTACGGTCGTTGATTTGTGCCACCGTAAACGTGACGCCGGGGACGGGATGGGGCTTGGCGTTGAAGCTCTTGAGCCAGTAGCCCATGCCGGCTTGGGGGATGCCGTTGTTCCAGACGACGTACAGCATCGCTTAGTTTGGTCAGTAGAGCACAGGAGAACAAAAGAGGAAATTTAAAGAAGAAATGGGGCCCGGTGGCAACGACTCACGCAACAGGTAAGTGTGCCAGCTGAGAAGAATCTTGATAGCCTTCTTTCTCGTCCACGGCTGCTTCCCAGCTCTCCCTATAGCCTTCATCCGATCGTACGAGACGGTCTGCTCCTTTTCTGTAATCCACCACGTTTTGGTTCCACTCTGCGGCAGATTTGGCAGGAAGAAGTAGCCGGCGACGGCAAGGGGCAACGTGATGATGCCGTCAATGATAAAGAGCCAGCGCCACCCAGACCTGCCTTGCACGCCGTCCAAGTTGTTGTATGCGGCCGCCTGAAGAAAGCCGCTGAACAGCGTTCCCATGGAGCCAGCAAGCCAGAAGATCATCGCGCGCTT
>JRUC01000291.1:0-26101 GCA_000806385.1 Leptographium procerum
AATACACGGAATAGACTCTGGTGCCAAGTTACGCCCCTCACACGAGAATACCAATGTGCGAGACCACGTGACCGTACATATTGCATGCATAGTGTATAATATGGTAAGATATGTATTATTACTACGGCAATCTACGCAGTAGGACGGACACACATGCAGCTCCCGCGGAGTGGCGGTCAAGATGTCAATAAAACACGGCAGACGTAGCCCATCCTCGCCTACTCGCTCCCCGCCTCTTCGCCTTGTCACCGTCACCATCCAGCGCGGTCCTCGAGCGCATCGATGTGCTTCTTCCAAAACTCAAATGCCGAGAAGAAGATGGCATTGAGCAGGCACGACCGGGTCATCGACACGCCAAGCCCACGGTACATGTGTCGCCGGAAGAAGTGCACCCCAACCGGCTGTGTCTTCTCGCCTTTGGAGTGCATGAGGGCGTTGCGCTGATAGATGCTCTTGGCCGAATCGATCGGATCTAAACACGTACGCGTTAGCATGATACGAAAGCAGAGCAGCAGAGCAGCGGTACAGCAGCACAGTAGCACAACACAATGCAATACTGGTCCAGAGCCTTACATATCATAGCCCACGACACAATTCCACAGAGGCCGCCGGCCACGAAAACGGAAACTGGGCTTGAAGGGGAGGCATCGCCAACAAAAGTCGTCATCAGCTGTTTGCTGCTCTCGTACGTCATAAAATAGAGACTGGTCCCAAGAGTGTCCCTTACTGTTCGCATGTGTTAGATTAGCAACGCAGCCAGCTCCACAGAGTCAGAGAGCAAGGAGCAAAACGAACAGAGGTGCAGCCTGAAGCCGGTGTACAGTCCGCTCAGACCGCGATGCCGCACAATGTTGGCCATGGTCTTCAGCGTGCCCTTATTCTGGTAGCTGGAAGCAACAGCATACGACTTTGAGTCGCCGCTCTGCGACTTGTTGGACATCAAGACAGAGATCTGCGCGCTAAGTTTTGTCAACTCAAACGGGCCTATTCGCACCAACATGTCAGCTGCCATACAATACCAATACAAGCCGCAGTAAAAATAAGAGTCAAACGCCACTCACAGGCAACGAGCGTGATGCAAGAGCCTGCCGTGGCCCCGGCGGCCCCAAAACAGGCTGTGGTCCATAAGTTAGGGTATGAGCCAGGCTGGCTGACATGGCCGTGGACGTCGTAGCCAAAATTCCTCTCGATCCAGTCTGCATAGATGTACTTTGCGCGTTGATAGATAGAGAAAGAAATCGTTCGCACAATTGTGACACTCGCCAACGGAGCTGTCACGCCTAGAATGCCCGAAGCGTAGACACGCGCATCTCGTTAGTCCACTTCTTCTTCTTCATCTTCTTCTGTTCTCTTTGCTCTTCCTCTTCCTCTTCTCTCTACCACCACGGAAGCCGGAAGAGGGACAAACCCACCTCGAAAAAAGCCTCTTAGGCCCTCATTGTGGTATGTGTGCTTTACGCAGTCCACAAAGCCCGTGTACTTGTACGTCTGCATGCGCGTCTTGACACTATCGAGCGGAAACGCGCAGGCCGTACTCAACACGCTGGACAAGCTGGCGCTGACTTCTGTGCGATACCGCTTCACCCATCGCTTCGGGGGGTCATGGGGCGTGGCGTTGCCGCCTGCATCGCCGCCAGCGACCAAGGACGGCATGGTGGGACGGCTTGACGAGACCGTGGTATCATCTTGACGGGGGCGATTCTCGGCCGGCATGCTCCGTATCGGCAGGGAGCCCCGGGCGAGGCGTATGGGAGAAGCGCCGTTGTGGCGGCGGTGTGGTGGTCGAATTGGGGGGTGACGACTTCGGCAGTAAAAAAATACCAGGGTTGACAATGCCGACGCTGTCGAGAGAGCAGGTGAGACGAAGCCGGGGCTAGATCGCGTTAGATGTCCCTTGTTGGTTGTTTCGGTGCAGTCGCGCAGCAGTCAGGAGTCTGGAGACGGGCCATCAAGTCGGACCTGTGCTTCCCTGTGCTTTCCTGTGCCTTTGCGACGCGGGTCGGCAGCTTTCAGAGACAAAGCAGCCACAAGCTTAAGAGAGCTTCGAGGAGAGCCCAATTGCGGCAGCAGAGGAGAATGCGAGAAGACTCGCTCGGCGGTGGTATGCGTCGGCAGTGCTGCTGTTCGCAACTATGATTGACCTTTTCCGGGTTGGCTCACGAGCAAGTGTAGAGCTGTACTTAGACAACCTCCAAGAGCAAAGGAAATGAATGACAAGCCGAAAGGGCAGCAAAATGACTGGTTCTTGGTGGGGTGCGAAAGCGGGTCTGGTCTAGTCTGGTCCCGGGCAAAACGGACAACAACAAAATGGCAGCACGTGCGTAGTGGCCGATGGACGAAGGAAAAGAAGCCAGCTGGACACAGCCCAGGGCTGAATTCAAGTGGACGATGTGGAAAGCAGTTCAAACAGTAGGATTTATGTCTTGCGTGGAAACAGCAGGAAGGGAGAAGAGCAGCTGTGCGCCCTACTATCTTGCTGCATACATATCAGCAGGGCAAAGCCAATCGGAGGATCAGCCAAGGTGTCAGAGTGCGAAGCTATCCTTTGGTTGGCTAGTTGGTCTGGAAAGAAAGAAACCGAAAAAGGTGAAGCTTTTTGGGGGGGTCTTGGTCTTGGTCCTGCTTTGTTCTGCTCTATGTCTGCTGGTCCAGATCCAAAGGCCGCTATCTGTTTGCAGAGCATTTTGAACTAGGTGCTTCATCGTCCCTTCCCGGTTGCTCACATGTCAGAAGTCCTCCTGATTAGCTTGTCAGGCGCGCCTTCCTATCCCCGCGTTTGCTAGCAGCGGCAGCAGCAGCAGCAGCTTCCATTTCTGCATGATAATAGTTCCTTCTCCAAAACAGTGCTCATCTGCGATTCGCTTTCCCTTTGCAGCCGACGTCATTCCTGCCGCCCCAAGCCTCCAATTAGATCCGCCCCCCAAATCGGGCCTGCCGTCCGTCAAGCCCAATATGCACCTCGCACGGCATTTGGCATGATTGGGTTGCAATACAAACACGTAGTCCCCAGTGTTGATGATAAAGCTGGCTCAGACAAGCATCGGAGAAAGCACATAATATCACATGGATACAAAATCGCCTACCCGTACACAGTCCGGCGTCGGGTCAGCACGTACTTCGTAGCCACAAGAGTTGACATCACCAAGACTGTATCCTGGCGGGATGTCCTTTTGCAGAGAACTTGAAGCCCAGCAGCCAGGCCGTTTCTATAATGTCTTTCCGCTGACCGAGGGCCACACTTGTGCTCTGTGTGCTGTTTCATCGTAGGCAGAGTCCCATGGTCGCGTTAAGCTGCTGCACCGTTCGGTCGTAATGGTCGTAGGCCGTCCTGTCGATCTCGTCGCTGGTGCAATGTCAGCATGAGAGTGCAATGACGGCTTCGAGCGAGTGCACTACTCCTACGAGTTAAAAGGAAATAGGAACACGCACGCTGGCTTCTCCTTCTTCTTCGCCGCCACCACGGACCCCCACGACGGCCGCTGCCTCGCCGCTCGCCGCTGCCGCCAGAACGCAGTGGTCACGAGGTTGCGCACGATCCGGTGCTCCAACCCGCGAGACTCGGCCGCCGCGTTGAGAAAGTAGACGGTGCGCCGGACAGCGCGGGGATCAAACGCGCCCGGGCCGGCCCTGCTGTCTCGAAAGGCCGCCCGCAGCTGGTCACGCACGACATACCGCGCCGGCTTGGAGTACTGCACGGCGTGCAGGGCGCTGCGGTAGAGCCGGCGAAAGGCCTGCACCAGCTCGGCGCTCGACATTTTGCGAGAGTTGGAGCGGAGGCGAACTTGCGTGCTGGAAGTCTGATTCTGTTCTGTGGCCCTTGGGAGTTTGTCGCCGTATTTGCCATTGCCATTTGCCTTGGCTCTGGGGCGGGAAAATAATTGCTTCCAGCATGGACCAATCAGAGAGCTTCCTCGTTCTGAGCATCCACGCAGGTCCCAAGTTAGTCTTTAATGCCCATCTCACTACTCTCCTCCGTTAGACCTATCGAAATCAAGTCAAAGCCATAACAGAAGAATGCACACCAGACTACCCGCAGATTAAGACGGTATATAATTCCACCAGTTGCCTATTTGAACTTTAATCCAGCTGCCCATATAAAAACTAGATAGAGAGAAAAACAATCAATCCTCCCATGAACCGAATGAGCCAAGAATCAGCTGCAAGGCCACTTTTCTATCTCGTTTTGCAAGGTCAATGCGCATGTCAAAGAAAAAGTGCTGCTCCAGTGCCAAGTGCCCATTGCCCCATCCCAGATGGCGATGCACCAGTCGAAAAAAGACACTGCATGCCGATTCCTGAAATGCCGTCCAGTCTATGATCAAGAAAATGCGGTAGGCGAACAGAGAGCCAAAAATAAAAGAGAAATAAAAACAGCAGCCGAGATTCAACCAAAAAGAAATAGTATGACAGGAAAAAGAGAGTCATCCGTCTGGCTAGTCTTCTCGCTGACCAAGCGGCGCGTACTTGGCACCGTTTTCTGACCCATCCGCAGGGCTTCCTCGCAAGCGCGAGAACCAGCCGGAGACTCCCCCCCGCGCGCCGCCGCCGCCTTGTCCACCTCCGCTTGAGGGCTCTCCGTGCAGAGATGATGGCGGGTCGATGTTCAGGCCTGGTATCGCGCTTGACGGGCCAAACTGGCCGGAGCCGCGACCACGGATGTCGAGCGCCGGCACAGGTGAGCCGGGGGCCAAGAGGGCACCCGACTCAGCGCCGATATGAGGCGTCCCCATCGTTCGAGGCGTTCCGGCCGTGCTAGCATCGCCAAAGAGAGATCCCATCTCTTCCAGCCGGACGCCGCAGGTTTCGGGATACAGAAAGTAGACTGATAGGGGCGCATGTCAGCACACACCTGACGCTCGATGTTCGACAGGGGGGTTGAGAGAATTAAGATAGCAACTTACCAACGACAAAACTCGTAGCGCAGAAGAAGGCGTGGACAAGATACAGGCGCCACTTGATCCACTCCTGCAAGATAGGCGTCATCTCACCGACAAGCCAGTTGAAAGCCCAGTTACTTGCCGTGGACAAGCTGGCGCCCTTGGAGCGGATGCTCAGCGGGAGAATCTCCGGAGGGTACAGCCAAGGAATGGGACCCCAGGAGTAGCCAAAGGCGGCGTTGTACACCATGACGGAGATGACGACCAGGGTGGGCGTGGCGCCGACGTCGAGGAAGATGAAGTACGAAATAAGTGAAAGCGAGATGGCCATGGCGACGGCGCCGCTGAGGAGGATCACCCGGCGGCCCCAACGATCGACAATGTACCAGGGCGGGATGGTGGAGAGGAAGTAGGTAATGCCGTTGATGCCGGTCATGAGGACGGCCTGGTGGCCGTGCCAGCCGGCGGACTCAAAGACATACGGGGCGTAGTAGGAGATGACGTTGATGCCGTTGAGCTGGGCCAGGGCCTGGGCCGACATGGCGATGAACACGCGCTTCTTGTAGCGGCGGAACATGTCGCTGTAGGTGCGCTCGCCTTCCTGGCGCTGCAGCAGCACGTCCATCTTGATCTCCCGGAACTCCTCGCGGGCCTTGGCGTTGTGGATGTCGCCGCCGCCGTAGAGGTTGGCAATGACGACGATGCCCTCCTCGTCGTGGTCGTTGTCCAGCAGCCACCGGGGCGACTCCACAATGATCAGGCTGCCCAGGCCGAGGAGGAAGCCCATGACGCACTGCATCAGCAAGGGCACGCGCCAGGACAGGTCGCTGTTGATGTAGCCGCAGAAGTAGTCCACCCAGACGGAGCTGGTGTAGCCAATGATGTTGCCGGAGAACTCGATGCAGGCAAGCTTGCCCCGGTTGTGAGGCGGCGAGATCTCCGACTGGTACACGGGCACAATGGTCGACAGCATCCCGACGCCCAGTCCGGCAATGATGCGGCCGACCATCATCATCGGCATGCCCGTAGCAAACGTCTGCAGCGCTCCGCCGGTGAAGAAGATCATAGAGCCGTACAGAATCGTCTTCCTCCGGCCGATGATGTCACCGACACGGCCGACGACGAGAGACGAGATGAAGGCGCCAACCTCGAGAATGGCAACCATGGTGCCCACCTGGGCCTTGGAGGGGTGGTGGAAGTAGTCAATAAAGTATGGGCCGCTGGAGGTGGTTGTTGTTCAGTCAGTACATGTCATCACGTGATTGGACTGAGGGGACTGTTCCATACGTGATGATGCCCGACATGACGCCCTGATCATATCCGAACAAGAAGACGCCTAAGGAGACGAAAATACTCGTAAAATAGCTGGACAAATAACGGGTGATTAGCAGACCGTCCTAGCAGGTTAAAGAAATAGCATATGTTGTCGCCAGGGTATCGATAACGAAGAAGCTCCGAGCAACCTACATCAGCGGCTTGCCGGTGAGGCCATGGATGGATGAGGAACTGCCTGTCATGATGGAGGCAAGAAAGCGTTCGGCCGCAGTGACGCGACGAACGGCAGAGTCGGGAATTTGGATGGCCTCCTTATCAACGGGTCCAGCGTGATGGTGTCCGGAGCGGCGACGTAAGAGATGCGGGGAGCCTTCTGGAGACGAGCTCTCGTCGTAGTGAACCTGTCTCGACTGCTTCTTGCGGCTGGAGGTGGCGGCGGCGGCGGCGGAAGCGGCGGCAGAAGGGTGTGGCTTGAGGACGCCAGCGAGGGCGTCCTCGTCAAGGGTGTCGTGGAGACGGGCGTGCACGTCCGGATGGTTGTCGCCGTCGTCAGCTAGCTGCTCGGCAAGATCACCGGTGTCGAGCCAGGACTCGGAGTCCGACGAGGATCGGGAGCCCGACGAGGAAAAGGAATCGGCTCGGCGGTGGCGTTGATGGCGGCCAGACGATGCGGCAAGGAGGGACGTCTGGTCCTGTCGATTGGCAGAGCCCGACGGCTGCGCAGAGGACGACGAGAGGGCACGAAGAGGGATGCTGGACGGGAGGCGACCCGGACTGGTGAAAGAGGAAATCTTGGACGAGATGGGGGCTGTGAAGCGGCAGCACCCGTCCGCGATTGAGGAAAAAGGGAGAAAGGGAAAAGAGAAGGAGGAGAAGGGGAAGCAAGAGAGAAAGGGAGGAGGCAATGAAAAGAAGCCAAGAAGACAAAGGAAGGAAGAAGGGGGGGAGACGAATACGTCTCAAGATAACAAGAAAAGAGCGGAATGAGCTGGCGGCTGACCCGACATGTGTGGCCTCGTCTTGTGGTTCGGCGGCCTGTTTTGGTCGCCTTGCCCTTTCTTGTGGGGAAAAGCTGCCGGCAGACGGAGCTGGTCTCTTTAACCTGCAGGTGAAAATAAGTATAGTGAGGAAGCCAATAGGAAGGATTGATGACGACAACGGAAGGTTGCACACGCTGCTCCTGTCGCTGTCCTGGTGCAATAGCGGTGGAAATCAGGTGCGCAGAGGTCAGTCGGCTGGCGATGGCAGGATATCGAGGAATCCCGGGGAGAGACAAACATGAGGACGGGATGGAGGATGAAGGTTGTCAGAAATGTTGGAATTGGAAACAAGTTGGAGAGGGAGACGACAAAGCAAGGCACTGCACAGCCAAGCTTACAGTACGCCATGCACGGTGCCTAAGCATGCAGCCAGCAATTTAGCTATTTATGGCGTATATTGCGTCGCCTGGTTGAAGTATACTGTGCGTATAAATGTGGATCTGCTCTGTATCCGCTCTCCCCGTGCTAGTCTTCGCAAACACGCTGATCTGGTGCATATTAGCCCAATTGCTGTCTAGAGAACTTTACAAGTAAAGGGGATCTTTTATCCCAATCCCATTCTCAAGACACCGGCCGAAGTTCTCTGCTACAGTCGCGTATTTCACGAATAATGGTATCTTCGTTGACGTTCTAAGACTGTATTCATCCTCGTACTCGAACAGCGGTGCACCGGACTTACACTCTGTTACTCAAACCAGCTTGGACTAACATGAAAAGACAAGATGCAGGGAATGAGATAAGATACAATGCTCCCTCACGTCGCTTGCTATTTGTGGACGAGTTGTTCCCACTTATTCTGCTTACAGCCAACACCAGCACTGTTTCCTGTCAAATTCGTCAGAGACACGGCGCAAGTAATTTCTTGTTCTGACAGCCTATTTCCCCATCTAGAAAGATTATGGTATAAATGAGCTTCCATATAATTACAGGCGCTCGTACACTAGAGCTGTCTCAATGCATATAAGCTAGCAGGCAATCCTGCATGCACTGCAAACGGCAGTTTGTTTGTTTTCTCTATGCTAGTCTAACATCTTGGGCCCATTTCAACTTCAATCTTCTAGCAGAGCGCCCCATATACGAATATTCAGAAGCGAAATCGCGTCCTGCCTAGCTCACGTTGAGCACAAGATCATAACAAAGTTGTTCGAATGTGTTTCTTTTTGCTTTTCACTCTACGCTGACACGTCCTCTAACGTCTAATCTTGCAGTCTCAACACACGAAGTTGCCACTCGTAAGATATGAGTTATACGCATTGCGTCAAGCCTTTGATACAGAGTTGTGTTGAAGCGCACGGACATTCCCCAGACCTTGCGGGTTGACTTTCACGATACCTTTGTGTTGTATGTACAAGCGCATGCGTCAGCGGGGTGAAGTCGCCCAATTAGCTCACTAACCTGAATTCCGACAGCGCAGAGAGCTTCCAGGGCGGCTATACCCGACGCCCTATTGGGAGCCCGCCTGCCCACTAAGCGTTATGTAATCACGCTTCGAAGGCCCCCTGGTGAAGCTGGCTTTGGCTTGGCCTGTCCAGCCTCGTGAAATTGCACAAAAGATCTTGACAGCCGCCATTGTTAAGAGACAGGTCTAGCAGATACAACTTATCTTGACGATACACCCCCAATTGTAAATCAGCGGGCGCCAACTGCCTCTCCTGAGCTCGCCTCGTCAAGCACCATACCATTTCATAACAAACCTGCAGGACCAACACTGAAGACAATGAGTTCCTATCTACGCCGCAGAAACAGGCCCCTCTCCGAGAATAGGGCCATGGGCTCAGACAATGAATGGGGCTTGCATATACTAGCCGACCGGACTGATGTGGACCCATCAGACGGTGTAGAGTGCGTCATCACATGAGAGCATAATTCTACATCCTTTCCCAAACTTCAGTATCGGCGTTGAGTCCTGTCACACAAGCAATGAATACAAGGCGACTAGATTCTTAAGAAATATCACCAGTCCACAAAAGGCATATGTCACCAAAACTAGATGCTGACAACACCACCATCCAGTATTGTCGCTCTTCACGGGTTTCCCGGACACTGGGAGAGAACATGGCGACATCAATCCGGTATAATGTGGTTGCGCGACCTTTTACCGACGGAAATCCCCAATGCTCGAATAATGTCATTCGGATGGCCAGCCAAGCTCTTTCCAAAACGATCTCTCCAAGTCACAAGCAACGACATTTCTATGATGCTCTTGACAAGACTCAGTGATTTGCGCCGAGGGGACAAGGCAATAACATTTTCAAGGCCGCACAATCTGTAGGCGTTAGATTGCTAACGATTGAACAGAGCCAAAGGCCTATCATCTTCCTTTCTTTTAGTAGTGGTGGTGTCTTACTGAAGAAGGTGAGATTTCGCTTCGTTCGTACCTATACCAAGCCACTGTTGCTATAACTAGGGATTTTCAGCTAATGTCAAGAGGCATACATTATGGCACTTATGAGATTTGACGCTATTTTCCACTGCACTGTTTGCCTCGCATTCTTTGGGACACCACACAGGGGAGTTATTGATGCGTATACCAACCTAATCCGCGTCTACAAGTCAGCTCTGTTCCTGGCTATGAGGCCATGGTCTCCACTGACGGAACATGATCCTGTGAACATCACCTCAAAGTCGTCAAAGAGCGCGTTGGAAGTCCTAAATGATGACTTTCTTGCCGCATTGAAACTTTCGGACAAAATATCGATCTTAAGCTTCTATGAAATGAAGATAACGCCTGTAAGTTGAAAAAGTCCACATTGTACTTGGGCCTAAGCTTATTATACTACAGACTCTGAATTACAAGCTGGTCGACAAGCATTCGGCTATGCTGGGATTACACGATCTTGAGACCACAGTTGGCCTCAATTCCGATCACCTTGGCCTAGTCAAATATGCAAGCGCAGATGACCCCCAATACCAGCTGGTCCTAGGACACATCAGATCGGTCGTGGACTCGGTGTCAAACTACAGCACCATCGAAACCCGAGTAGTCTGTGCCCCTTAGTTTACACCTCGCAGAGTTTGGAGAACTCGCTGCTGATGTGCCTGTCCTATGTAGGGATCACACTTTGCCTTTGACGCTAACAGGTTGAAAGAGCCTGGGGAACTGGAGGAAAAGAAAGGGTATCTTACCCTATTGATACTGCTACAATCGGGGCAACCGTCGTAGCTAACGAACTGGCCAGAGTTCGAGCAGACAAATGGTTCGACGATTTGCGGGTCGAGGTCCAATCCGTCGTTGCTGAACGTATTCCCAGCCCACGTCCAGCCCGTATCGCTATTCTAGATACCGGGCTGGACTTGCATCATCCTGACATTGTATCTCAAAGGGACAGAATCGCGGAGCAAAAATGCTTCCTTCCGAACGAAACAGATATAGCGGATCTGCACGGTCATGGGACTCATCTGACAGACATTTTGATGAAGACAGCGCCCATGGCTCAGATTTACATTGCCAAGGTGTTTCGAGAGGGCAAGGAGTTTGAGCTGGAGGAGAATGCAGTGATCATCGCAGAGGTGGGTCGCCCTGCACTCACTTCGTCCACTAACCCCCATATACCTCAGACTAATGGTAGTCCCAGGCGATTCGGCATGCAGCCAAGAAATGGGACGTGGACATCATCTCCATGTCCTGGGGCGGCCCCAGTGACATACCCGAGATCAAGTCTGCCATTCGGGAGGCATTCTATCTCGGCGTCTCCCTGTTCGCAGCTGCATCAAACGACGGGCCGATCTCTGCAGTAGCTTTTCCGGCGCGGATGCCTCAAGTCATCAGCGTCAATTCCTATGACGGCTACGGGCGCCCATCGAATTTCAGCCCGCCCCCTCGACCTGGGACCAACCTGGCAGTCCTGGGCGAGTATATCAAGGCTCCTTGGCCACGGCCAACCCAGGGACCAGACGGGCAGACGGCAAGGATGGCAGGCACGTCAATGGCAGCGGCCGTTGCGGCCGGAATCGCCGCCATGGTGCTGGAATACGCCAGACAGGACGGTCCTCGAGGTAGCAAGGTTGACAGGCCGAATGACCTGAAGCACTGCGACGAAATTCGAAAGGTGCTGCTATCTATGACTCGCGAGAACAGCGGCTTCCAGTGCCTTGTTCCGGGGGAGCTGTTCTACAAGAAGTACCAGGGCCGCACAATCCATACCCTCATATGCTCCAGGATCAACGGCATACTGGGTGGGATATCTGCATGATAGTGAATTTTTCTGCTGGAAACATGTCAGCGATTGATCGGTGACAAAAAAAAAGATGTCTTTGATTTTCTGTCGTGAATGGCTCGCTGAGTAGGGACTCAGGGTCCCCGCAAACTAGAGCCAACGAAAGTCCCCCATCTATGACATCGAAAGGAGTCTATTCCATTCTTAATTGCGTTGCTATTCGTGTCTTGTGGCTTGTTTTATGGAGAAAGTAACACTGGACGAAAAGACAATGCTATTAGTGGTGACTAATAGCGGCAATGCTCTACCTGATTAGCCAAGAAACGTGGTCTCCAAATGAACCATCTGCGCGTTTCTGCTATTACAACATCAACTCACTGCCCACCACGTTCTCAAGATAAAAAAGGCACATAATCATGCAAGACCGTATATCGATACTCCGGCCGAGTCGTCCACGATATGGTACTGGCTCTCATCTAGCCCGAATGCAGCTGTGGTGGCGTCCTCATCATCGATCCCATAATAGTTGAACACACGAACAACAATTTCCCCCATCTCAGGCGGCGCTTCATATTCGGCCGGCTGCAGAGCTTCCCCGGCGAGAACCGCATTCTTGGTGTAGACGCTCTTTGTGACTCCATGGCTGCCAAAGTGGCACTTCCTCGCCTGGAACGCGTAGACAAAGTCCGCATCGGCGACAAAGGCGTTGCCGCGAAAGTGGCATGTTCCGCTGCCGAGGCGTGCAGTTCCTCCGGCGCCGATAGATTCCGAGCCGCCTTCGGCTGTCATGTCGACGCTTCTCTCCTGGGCGCCGCCGCTCTGCTCCTTGATCTGGGCCCCCTTCTTGGCGATCTTGACGCCCGTGACCATGAAGACGTTTTTGCGGAACATGTGGCGCTGGAGATGCTGTTGCACCTGGGGCTGGCGCAGACTGTCCTCGACGTATCTGTCGGTCGGGAAGATTGTCTGTGTGTGCAGCTTGTCGATGTTGTGCAGCTTGGACTCGAAGCTGACGCTGTCGTACGCGAGCTTGGCTCGACCCATAAAGTACTGCATCGCCTTGAAGAAGATGCCCGTCTCGATCTCCGCAGTGGACGCCGAGGCGCTGTAGTTCTGGACCACGCTTGTCGGCATGTGCTCGATGTGGACCCCGTAGGAGGGAAGCTTCAGCGGCCCGTCGTCTGCGAGACTCATGCCCGGATCGTTGATGTCGACAAACAGCTGCCCCAGCCGGATTGCGTGGGGAGGTAGGAAGTCGGGCGGGACAAAGTAGTGGCATTTCGATGGTGCCATGGCGAGCTGTCGAAGAGAACGGCAAATCTGTTACAGGAGAATGTATCTTGAGGAAAATGGGAGCGGTATTCGTAGAGGTCTTTATGCGAATGCAGAACGAGCAGATCTAACCGCCCAGATCCTTCCAGGAGAGAGAAGGCTGAGAGATGCATAGCCGCTCAGAGTTAATCAGGTGACAGATGCAGGAAACAAATCTTTCCCGGCCGAAGAACGGTCTGCGCCGCCCATGACTGAAATCATTACATAGTATATACGTGTATATGCGATAAAGTATCGTGCGCGTTGTTCAAAAATACTTTACTACTGTCGCGAGTACCCATACTCGACTACGCATCTGCTTTCAAGCTGACAAGCAGTCCCTTGGCATTCATAGCGTTTCCTAGGAGTCTAGGGGCCGCCAATAGTTTTGGACAATCCGTTTGGGACGAGTCCAGTCTCGAATGAGCGGTATGGAAAAAATTGACTGCCCAAGCAATTGACATGCCCTTTGCCCAACTGTCGGATGCTCTTGCTTGGGCAGCCGCGTTCACCTTATCCGTTGATGACGTAGAACCTTCTGCTGTGCCTTTGCGGGTGGGGGGTGGGTTGCGCTGCAGCAGTTTGTCTCTATGGTTCATGGGACACTATTAATTATTATGGGTCTGTAGCAGAAAAAGCGTGGAGAAATGCCACCGCCTAAAGAAGAGAGAAGAATAATACAAGTACGGTGAATCTGACAGGCGCCGCCACTCGGAGCCGTATCAAGTTTCCCTTGAACGCAAGGAAAGCAGCCCTGCAAGCAAGGAAGCAAGTTAATTTAATAACAGTGTAGCTCGTGCACATTACTCCGTATGGCAAACTGCCTCTGGGAAGGATCCGAATTCCTGCGTCCTCGGGCTTGCTTCCGTTTATGCCTTTTTTATGCCATGCAAGGTGCAAAGTGTGCACGCGTTACTGCTGCGAAAGCCTTAGCCCGGAAGCCGGCATGTTCTATAAAAAGCCATCCTCGATCTCGTGTACTCGTGGTCACGACCGCCAGTTGGCCTAGCACAGCCACGGTTGGACTTTTGGCACTAAGGCCACTGGGATGCGGTGATGGCAGAGCGATGGATGACGGATGCGCATGCGGTGAAAGCGACGGAGATGCAGGTGTTGGGGAAAACGGTGCCCGTTTGGGCGCCAATTTAACTGTGGTAAGGAGGAATATCTTAATCTGGCACAATACTCGAATCTCACGCCAGGAGGCAGCGTCTGTCTTACTCAATGTATGTCGCTCCAAATGAAAACGTGCAATAACATGACATGTTGGGTATATTGCATCCCTCGCTGCACCGCGCTGCCTGTTTTCATTTCCATCCAAAAACCTACTCGCGCAGACTAGAAAGGAACATTGGATATTGTTTTGGCCTCGTATTCTCTCGCCGGCGCGTTCGCGATAATACAGAAACATGCTCATAAATGTGCAATTTCTCATTCCCCCAATCACGTTGTCCGATTTGAAAAAAGTCTTGTGCAAGTGATACCAACCCAATTTTGGGATGATCTTTATGCCATAATGCACTTAAGTAGCCCTCCTGTGATCAAAGCCCGGCAGGGGGATTGGTGGTGCTGATTCTTTTTTACGAGTACAATGTACGGGTACGAGAACTTGCTCCCCCCCTCCTGGACAACATCCCACTGGACAAAGGTGAGAGCTGAGGTATCCATAGAAAAGATGGAGCAGAAATAGATCTCTTGCTCCGAACGGTTCACGAGCGCACGTAAACCGATCGCGATCAGGGTTCCAGGAGCGCAATGCAGCCGGCATCTTGCTGCATAGATCGACCGGGAGGGAAGACAGGGAGGATGCGGACAGACACCGCGGGAAAGTGGACAGGAGCGCTGTTCCGAGATGCATACATTGTGTTCGAGGGCGTAAAATAAGGAAATTTCAAGGGTGAGAGAGATTGGACTGTTTCGAGTGCAAGCCGGACCCATGTGGGAGGACGGAAGCCAAAGCCAGGGCTGACGAACATGACTCCCGGCATGATAAAACGGAAGACGGCAGTCTCCAGCAAGGTGGAAGGCGAAAAGGAAAGGAAAGTGGAAAAAAAAACGGGAAGCAGCTGAGGCTTTGCAAGGACACCGAGGCCGCTTACGGAGCTGTGCGTGCATGAAGCGACGAGGTGGCTGACACGACTGACAAAGTGGCCCTAAAACACGCGACCAGCTCATCATGCATGGGGTCGAGGCAGCCCAACCTCGGGCCTTCCTAGTTGGTCTTTTTTATCGCTCTTTTCCTTTCTTTCTCATGGGCCATTACGACATAATGCTCTTCTTGCTGTTATATCTCTCGTAGGATGTCGTCGCATCTATCTTTATAATACACGCAATACACGCAATACACGTAATACACGTAATATTAAGCTATACGCTGGCATGCTGGCCGTTTGCCTGTCTGCTTCCGGAGCGGCATGCCAGCCACCTTTGTGCGCTGGGGAACTTGCTTCGTATCGCCCACGTCTTCTTTTTTTAGCGTGCAATACCTCCGTTTCGAGCCACCGGTTGCTATGAGCACTAGTGTCTCGAACCGAACGGAGCTTCTTTCCCCTGGCCGGTAGCCAATCTCAAGTTCCTTGCGCCTTGCTTCCAGGGGCAGGTAGTGCTATCTGCGCCAATCAAGTGTCTCCTTTTTAATGGGGCCGTCACATAGTGGGCCCCGAGGGAGGTGTGGAGAGGAGACCTTGAAAAATTGCTGCGACATTGCTGTCGTGGTCGTGGATGGCTGGTTGAGCTTGGAGGATGGCTGGTCGCCGCCTCCGTTTCTCGTTTTCTTCTATTTTCTCTCTCGGTTTCGTGGGCTGACCTGGCGTCGCTGCGGGCGCTGATGATCCTGCAAGCTCTTTCCCTCTTTCCTCTTCTCTTCCCTCTCTTGCGTTCTCTTTCCTGACTAGCTGATCCTCCCGCCCCCTCCCAAGCATTGACTCTTAAATTAGGTTTCTCCACTGCCTTCCCTTTTCATCAGGCTGTTGCGAACTTTCCCTCTCTCCCCCGGTTTCGTCTCTTCTCTTTCCCATCTCCCCTTCGTCACCTTCAGTCGCCAGATGCTAGTCGAAAAGAAGTCCAAATAAAGAGAGTATCGCATTCTTCCGCCTTCGATCGCTTTTGCTAGGTCTCACTTTTCTACCAGTACCAACTACTACGAGCATAGCATAGCATAGCTGTTTAGCTCCGACGACTCGATACAGAATAGGCTGAGCTGGAAAAAAGTGGACAATTATTTGTTATTTCTTTTTTTTTTTTTTTTTTTTGCAGCAGCAGCAGCAGCAGGAAAGGCTCCGTTACTCTGGACGACGACGAACCCACGAACCCACACTATCGCTTTCGGACGAAGAACAAAAGTATTCTGCTACTATTGTTGTCGGCCGACCTCCCCAGCCTGGTCCTCCTGCAAAAAATTGCATCCTACCGCAACTTAGAGAGCAGGTCCAGCAAAGGATATACCAACTCGTCGCCGTGCTGCGCTGCTTGATTACGCCTTCTCTGTCAGAGTCTCGTCACTCCCCGCACGGTTTCGCACATCGACAGCCGCAAACAGGAAGGAGTGCGGGCACATAGTACTCGTTATCCTGGCACCTATCTCTGTTGCTGGATCTCGCATCGCGGATCGACATCCATCACCAGAAGAGCCGGCCACGCCTCGCCGACGAGGAGGAGGAATCGAACTAGGGTGATCCTGACAAACGGAGTCTGAGCGTCCTTGTGCGGACACATTTCACACACACGATGGGGTCGACTCAGTTCGGAAACTTCGACGTAAGCTTTACCGCATCACTGGTTGCGCAGTTGCTTCGAAGCGCAAACCGAACGAGACTACTGGTTGCTGACATGTCGGATTGCAGAGATTTTGTCGCGATGCCACACTACCAATATGCAATGTAGGTACATCCTCTGTGTACAGTTAAGGGTGGCATCTGTCTAAGCTCGTGGCTCTGCCTCTCCAACGCAAAAAAATGTGTATCGAAATGTGGACTAACATGAGGTGCTAGTTGTTATCCCCATACAGAAACCAGACGGGCCCTTGGGGAGGCTGTGAGCTCAAAGGCATCCCATTAAGTGGCGACCGGATACTAGGAAACCTAGGCTCTATCATCCTGTGCGGTATCGCTATTGTCGTCTCCGCATTTCTGATATTCCGGTCAGACCGCAAGAAGGCTGCCGTTGGACGAAGGTTGGTGGCTCCAGGCGGCCGTGCTTGTTAAATGCAGTTGATGTGTGGCTAACGTTGCGGGAGCAGAGAGATGCAGTTGTTTCTCGTCGGCTACATGCTGATCGAGCTGTGCGAAATCTTCAGCGTCGGCGAGTTCCCTCTGAACTCCAAAGCCCGTCTTGTAAGCACCAAAACTCCAGTCGAGCCAAATGATGCTTCAAGGACAGCACTAACACCAACGGCGGCAGGCATTTTCGGGCATGCACATCGGATTTATTGTTGCGACGACATGGGTTCTGATGCTGAATGCGCTGGTCGGGTACCAAATCCTGGACGACGGAACGCCGTTGTCTGTGGGACTGATCGCCACCTCTGCGGTAATCATTTTTATCGGAACCGGCTACATTGCACTCGATACCGGATTTAGCTGGACGGGGCACTTTGACTCTTCGCTGGTCGGCCCGCCGTCCGGGGAGAACCGGAATATTGCGCTTTATGTCTTGTACCAACTGGCACCGTTGGTATTTCTCGTCGCCTATTACGTGCTCGAGGCATATCTCGTGCTGGCGGTGCTCGGCGAGACGCGGCCGCTGATCTATCTCACGGCAGCGGCGGTCCTGTTTGCTCTTGGTCAGATCTTCAACTACACCATCAGCTCGCACATCTGCCATGGCACGTCAGGGAAGATTGACGGCGCCTTGTTTGAGACGCTGTTCACTCTTCTCGCCATCGTCACAATATGGATCTTCTGGTCCAGTATCACAGAAGACGACTGGCCGATGCCTCCGTCCTACACCTAAGTGAAGGCAAGGAGTGCAGGGACGTTGTACAGGGTAGATTGTATGACCGGTGTCAGGCGTTTTCTTATTGATCTTTGATCTTTGATCCGGCATTGGCTTTGGCTTTGGCTTTGTTTGGCTCAATTTGGCTCAATTTTGGCTTTCGAGCATTTATTCCCATTTTCTGCTTATCTTCTTACACTCATTCGGCATCTCGGGGGCAAATACCATGAACGGCGAAAACAGGACGGCGCGCCGAGGCGCAAACAACAGGATTTTGATGATGGCAATCAAAGATGCGCACAGAGGACGCACTCTTATATGTCTAATATACTTCGCGGACAGGCAGCGTGCCGACTCGGACAGGAGACGCAGGAGACGCAGGAGACGCAGTCGCGGTACGCCAAGGCAGACTCAACAGCGTTGAGGAAGCATCGGCGCTGGTTGGGGGGGGCTTTTGTCAGTTTTGCGACGACGCATATTGTGTTTTGTATTGTCATGTTGGCACATGATTGTTAGCTATACCCAACTTTGGACGACTGTTTCCAGCAAGTCGATCCGTTCAGATAGAGAATCAGACAGCTTTTCAGCAAAACGTTTATGTGCAGCGTAAAAAAATGGCAGTCATGTGATTGGCCGAGGGAGCTCCAACAAGGCAGCTAGGCTACTACTTTAGTGTACTTATAGGCTATGACCACTAAGCTATCCTCTCAGGGCTGAGCTAGCCAGAAACAAAAAAAAAGAGAGGTTGACGGGCCAAAACTCTCTGCACGACCAGGCTCACCAGCATCCCGGTTTCGATTAGCGGGTTGCATTCAGTAGATATCCAGCTTGTCTGCTCGAGGAGGCGAGTTGGGCAGCATCTGTCGGGGGATGTCTGCGAAGGAGTGAGAGAGGCAGGCTTGTGAAAGAGAGCTAAATTCGGAGAAAAAGGCAGCAGCAGCACGATTTGGCGTCGACCGCGTTCTTCGACCAGCAGCAGCCATGGCAGACTCAGACGGCGAGTACGTGGACAACGCGTCTGACGATGACTTTGCGGACCACCAGGTGACTCGTGAGCGAGGGGAAGACCGGCAGGGTGTAGGCCACGGCCACGGCCACGGCCACGGCCACGGCCGCGGCCACGGTCAAGGTCAAGGTCAAGGTCAAGGTCACGGCCACAATCAAAGCCACGGTCCTGGTCAGCATCATCATGGACGACAGCAAGGCAGGAAGGGCGGTGGAATCGGTGGTGGTGGTGGTGGTAGTGGGGGTGACGACGACAAACGACGGAAGCGACGAGAGCGGCGAGAAGGGCAGCAGCAGGCGGCGTGGGAGACGGTGAAGCGGTCGTGGGACACGGTGGGCGAGGCAGAGGACGGGCAGGTGGTGGGGGTAGAGCTGCTGGAGGCGGCGGAGAAGCGGCGGCGGGTGCTGCGGGACACGACGCCGCTGCAGCGGGGCATCATCCGGCACGTGGTGCTGGTGCTGGACATGAGCGCAGCCATGGCCTCGCGGGACTACCTGCCGACATGCCAGCGGGTGTCGCTGGACTGCGCGGCCGACTTTGTGGGCGCCTTCTTTGAGCAGAACCCGATCTCGCAGCTGGCCATCCTGGCGATGCGCGACGGCGTGGCGCTGCGTGTGAGCGACATGGGCGGCAACCCGGCCGAGCACCTGGAGCGGCTGCGCGAGTGGGACGACGTCGAGCCGCAGGGGCAGCCGAGCCTGCAGAACGCGCTGGAGATGAGCCGTGGCGCCCTCTTCCACACGCCGGCCCACGGCACGCGCGAGGTGCTTGTCGTCTTCGGCGCCCTGCTGTCGTCGGATCCGGGCGACATTCACGACACCGTGGCCGCCCTCGTGGCCGACCGCATCCGCGTCTCCATCGTCGGCCTGGCTGCCCAGGTCGCTATCTGCGCTGAGATCTGCGCCCGCACTGCTCCCGGCGATGACGGAGCCTATGCTGTGGCCCGGCACGACGTCCACTTCCACGAGCTCGTCCTCGCCGCCACCACGCCGCCCGCAACCCGGCCGGACCAGTCCTTCGCCTCGGCCTCGGAATCGGCCTCCGCCGCCTCCCTCCTCATGATGGGCTTCCCCAGTCGCGCCGTCGCCGACCCCGTCGCCGGTGGCGGCGGCCTCAGTGTCTGCGCCTGCCACAGCCGTCCGGTCCGCGACGGCTACGCCTGCACCCGCTGCGGCGCAAAAGTCTGCCGCCTGCCCGCCGAGTGTCCCGCCTGCGGCCTCACCCTCATCCTCTCCACCCACCTGGCCCGCTCCTACCACCACCTCTTCCCCCTACGCAACTGGGTCGAGGTCGACTGGACCACAGCCGCCCTCGCCGTCCGCACCCGCCGCGCTGCCGCCACCGCCTGCCACGCCTGCCTCGCCCCCTTTCCCGACATTCCTCCTCCTGCCAGGCTGGCCGAGATCCAGGCCCAGTCCCAGGCCCAGGCCCAGGCACAGGCACAGGCTCAGAAGGTGGTCTCAACCTCTACCAAGAATACTGCCAACTCTGCCCCCCCTCCCCCTCCCAAAGGCGTCAGCGAGAGCGGCCGCTATGCCTGCGAGGTCTGCGGCAACCACTTCTGCATCGACTGCGACGTCTTCGCCCACGAGCTCATCCACAACTGCCCCGGCTGCCAGAGCGACACGCGGCCCCAGCCACAGCAGCAGCCGCAGCAGCCGAAGCAGCCGAAGCAGCCGAAGCAGCCGAAGCCAAAGCCAAAGCCTCCGGCCAGAGTCAAGCTCGTCCACAAGCATAACGGCGACATGCTTGTGGACTGATACGAAGGAGAGCAGACAGCAGGCGCTCATTCTACATTACCACATCGCTGCCAAATGAACGTGCAGCACGGAAGACGCTTTGGTGGGACTCCACTGCCAGAGTATCGCGATATTGCGATATCGAAACAACTACCAATACCCTACAAGACACACACAAGATCCTGAACGATCCTGAACAATTCTGAACAATTCTGAACAATTTTGGACAATCCTGATCTATCCTGATCTGTCCTCCTGATCGCCGCGCCCTCTCTCCTCTAGACCCCCCACTCTCTCATCACCGACTATTTTCGTCACCGGGTCTAACTTCGGCGGTTTGCTCATCTCGTCACACTAAGCACAGCCCAGCAGAGTTGCTCGGCGTCCTCTGGCAGCTCTAGCAGGGAGTCTCGATCATGACGAACCAGACGTTTGACCTGCGGCAAAAAAAAAAAAAAAAAAAAAAAAAGGACACACATACCAAAACGAGCCAGATGGCCTGGAAACACGGTACACTTTTCCCCCCTCCCCTTCCATTAGGTTGGCAGACCGGCTTCTGTCCGTCTTTGCATAGCAATCGTGTTCATAGAAGAGGAAATGTACAGCCCCCTGCAACTCTATACCCGGAGGCTTCTTTTTCTTCTTTCATTGTTTGTTCTTTTTTGTTCTATCTGGTTTTTTCTTGCAATCTCACGCAGAACTTTGAGCACTTTCACACCGAGTCACACGGCAATAGCGAAAGGACCACCCTGTCTTCCCCAGAGCCACTGCCACGGGAATGTGATTGCCTACCGTCTTGGCTTGATCCCTTTCAGCCGCTCTTCCCAGAGAGGCGGGCCTGCCGCTTCGACCGGCGACGGCCAACCCTTTTGTCCTTCTCGCTTATCCCGTAAGATGACGTTGGGAAAAATAAGCCTGTCTGACAGGACAAGGGTCTCTCCATCTCTTTGCTCTTTTCTCTTCTCTCTCTTCTCTTTTCTCTCTCTCTTTCTCTTCCGGCAGGCAAAGAGCGGGAAGAAAGGAAAAGCTGTGGAACAGCCTGCTAGCGTAGTTTGCCAAGATGATCATTCTTACGCAACGTCAGACGGGGACGCCTGGATTGGTTGGGATCTGCGCAGGACAAGCCTCTTCTTTTATTTCCTCATCAAAGCTGTCATGTATTCAAATTGTTCGGGGAGGGGTTTTTTTTTCTTCTCATTCCATTACTACCACCTTGCACTCTTTCCTCAACCGACAGGCTGGCCATTGGTTGGCCATTGGCTGACGACCTGGGATTCCATAAATTGCTATGCTCACTGCAACTATTCCCAATCTGGTCTGCCTTGTTTCGGCGACCTGCTGGCTCCAACAGCCCTTCTAGCTGCATATCCTAGCAGAAGAAAGTCAGCCTGTCCTATCACAGTTGCAATCACATCCATCAAAGCTAAGTACCAGGCTTACATCCTTTTGGGGTGCAGGCAGTGTCAGATACTCGCTGCTCATTGGTCCTACCAGTAATAAGGGACGAGCCCTCTCGGCCAGATTCAATCATTGCGATATGCCTTGTACAGAGTACACGATATCGCGTACGGGCTACCTCGCCGTCCTCCGTGGATCTGCACTGCTCCAGCGAAAGCTGCCCGAAATGGGGAGCTGCAGTGCATACAGCAACAACAAGACCGAAAAGCAAAGCAAAGGGGCGTGCGGGGAGAAGAAAAGAAGAAAAAAAACAGGATGGACGTTGAGTGGCAATATTGGCCTCATTCCAGCTAGAAAGGATGCCATGGACAATGACTTGGGCTCCTGAGATGGCCTCATTCTGACTGACGTGGCTTGGATGTCCACTTCTTGTTCTCGCTCAACCGTTGAATACCGAGTCTTTATTTTTTTATTCTTTTTCTTTTCTGTCACTCACTCTCGTCCCGCACCATGCCGGAGGCCCTGCCGGTACGTAGCGATGGGCAGCAGTGAACGCGCCCGAAACGGTACTCGGCCTCTCCGCTCATGATTCAAGAAAGCCACGAGAGAGGACGCCATTTGTCTCATGGCTGGCAAGCTCCACAGACAGACAGCCACGCAGGAATACGAACGACTGATGTGTTTACCGTTTACTATGTACGTCTGATAGTCATGTTTTATTTTTATTTTGGGCGTTCTCCAGCTGCAGTCGTTCCCCTCTAGCAAGCGTTCTACTTTCTCACCCCCCTCCTGTCTCTCTTTCTCTTTCTCTGTTTTGTCAACAACACCGACAAAAACACATAGCACGATGCAACACAATGCCAAATTCTGGTTGGCAGGTTATGGAAAATGAAAAAATTGACCGGCGAGTCTGTAAAGGGCAGGAATGTTCGAGGTGGCGTTCGTCGAACGACAGCTGAAGGAGAAGGGTGTGTAGTTCGTATGTATGTGGTAATAAGCGAACCAAGAATAATACGATGTAGTTACTGTCCAAGGAGGTGGAAAAAAAAAGTAAATTATGACTATTTAGCAGACAGAAACTGCAACGAACGCCACGCATTGAGGGGGGGGACAGTTTAAAAAATAAAAATAAAAGGAGAGACAGAAGGGAAAAGGAAGCAAATGAACCCCTGAAGCTGAAAAAAAAAAGCCTGACGGGTTGGCGGCCTGCTCTGCGGACAATCCCGCAAGTACGGCTGACTGCCTGCCTTGTGAAGAACGCATTCCAGCAACCGAGTTAGTTGGGATGCCACCTGAAAAAGAAAATCATCGATATTGCATCTTCCAGAGTAATTGGTGGGATATTATTACAAATTAGACGGGAGGGGGAGAACCAAAGAAAAGGCAAATCCCTCGTCGGCGACCTCGTATCGCTGCCAAATGACGAAAAAGGAAGCATGCCGAAGAAGAAGAAGAAAAAAAAAAGAAAATCCAAGACCAAAAAAAAATAAGAAGACAAAGTAGGAACCCGTTACATGGTACCGGAACCACAGAGCGTTTGTTCTGCGTGCCGGCGACTTCTGCGAGGCACGGCTCCAGCAGGAGTAGTTGTCGAAGCCAGCTCTCTCAATTCTAGTTGAATGAAGCAGAACAGGCAAAACATCCACCCCCATCTTTTTCCTCCGTCTTCGTCGTCGTCTTCTCGCCCTCACATGCAAAGAAGAAACCCAAAACTGCGAGTTTGATCTGCCCCCATGGTTTCAGCTCTCTTCTCCCTTCTTAGCGCTTTTGCTTCTGTTCGTGTTCTCAGCATATCTCGGTGGGCATTGATGATGCATCGATTGGTACTTGTCGTGAAGGTATTGCGGGCTACATCTTTAGCCATTGTAGATACCTGGCTGCTCGTATTATTATTATTATTATTATTATTATTATTATTATTATTATTATAGCATCGCCGCTTCCCGAACCAACTCTTCCATACGCAGGGCACCTGCCGTCCCGCCCGTCCCTAGTTCTTGCCGAAACTGTTTACGGGGCGGCTACAAGGAATTTGCCTAGTCTCCCAACAAATAGTAAGAGCAATTACCCCCCTCCGATAAACTATACATACATAGCCTACAGATACAATGCATCTTAAGGTGCGTAGGTACATTCAGTAGACCGCGTGGCTATCTTAGTGCCTTTGATCTTGGCTGTTGGTTCTTCCCTCCCTCACTCTTCCCTGTCGTCAATTGGGACAAGGCCTTTGCTGTCTGCAACAGCCTGTCTCATGTCCCAAGCGCCTTGCACATGCCATTTGAGACTCAGAAATAAAACACTGGACCCACAAACGTGGGTGAAAATACCACTATGTATCTTACAAATCTTCTCAGCCTGTCCAGCCTCCTCCCATTATTGTCGGAGGTAGGTGAGGGGGGTGTCAGCAAGCGCGTAAAACCCCCCCGTTCTTCCTTGCCTTGTCAGCACATAGCAGATAGAAGAGGGCTCGTGCACGATGTGCTCGTATCTTACGAGTTAGCCCCAATATTGGCAAGAATGAGTAAGATACGATCCACCCCTGAGAAGATCGTGAGGACCGCACAACAGCAACAACAGAGGGGAAACTCAAGTGGATACCTTTAGCCCGTGAATTGAAGATGATATCTCGCTTGCTATGAGTATCTTACTATGTACGAGTACCCGTACTCATACTAGCATCTTCCCTGAATCGCCCCCCCTCAGCTAGCTGCTCACGAGCTAGCATCGCCGAGACTTGGACACCAGACACATTTTGCCGAGAACAATGCCCAGACTGCAACCTTGGGTCACGCTTCCAACACGTTCTCACGAAAAAGAAACCTAAGAAAACTCGAATCTTCAACACTAAGACAACTAGTAGCTAGTGGTAGTACTCTTCGTAGTCCTCGAACAAAATTTCCTCGGCGTCCGAGCTTGCATAACTCAAGTACTCGGAAAACGAGATTGTGCTACGGACAGAGCTGCGAGCTGGGCTGGTCCCCCCCCCCCCAATTTGTTTCCTACGGAGCACGTCGTAAACTGGCCAGTCGATCTCGCTTTGGGGTCTGTAAAATGCCAAGGTAATTAAACATACAGGCGTCCACGTTTTGACACCTGAAAGAATCTTGGCCCGTACGCGAGATTGTCCGTGCCCATGAAACCTACGAGCGAGAGTCGAGTCAAACCATCTCAATACACAAAAAAGGCCGGGCGCCATGCCCTTCCAGGGAGTATTGCGCGCTGCAGAGGATTCCAGGGTAAGAGACAATCCCGTTTTGGCAGTCTCTCTTCTCGGCGTCGGCTGAGTATCGTTATGTATACACATTACGATTAGATGTGTTCTGCGCTGAGAGACGTCGTAGGCGGCATGGGGAAGAAACTGGAAGAAGTTCGCCCCCTTTTTTCGCAATCATTTCAAGCCATCCACGGGCGGCCCGGCGCTAAATCATCAGAGCAAGGTCGCTAGTATTTTTTTTCTCCTTCGCCTAAGACTGGAAAATCCTGGATTCTCGCATACGTGGTATCTTACCTTGTGCGTACTCGAAGTCGCAGGCGGCGGCGGCGGCGGCCTCCTCCTTTCGCATCCCGCCGCTTGCAGCGTGCTATCTTACGGAGTACGTTGAAAACTTTCGGCTGGCAAAGGCAGCGCTAACTCGCGATATCGTGGTGACGAGCTGAAGACCAGTTAGTGCATTTATCCCCCCCCTCTAGCGCCCGTCCGCCAGGCTCGTCGGTCTTGCGCCGGCCCGTCCTCGCACTAAATTATAGGGGGGGTTTGGAAGGGCCCTTCTCCGTAGTATCTTGGCAGAGGAGCGTGCCGCAAATCAAAGGCGCTAATAAAGTTTTGCTCGGTGATCGATCACCAACGACCCACGGACACCGAGCCGTGGATGCGACTGCGCATGAGAAAGTGTAAGATGCTTTGCATTGTCAAATAGATTTGGAATTGCTCTTGGAGGACATACGTAGTACTTTATGTATAGCTCGCAATTTTTCCTCACCTAAATCCCCATAATACACGGATCTTTCATGGTACCTCGCGCTTTTGTGCCCGTCATCCGCGGACCATTTCAAGATATTGTAAGATATATATATGTAAGATAGCCCGAAACACCACAGCCTGTCTCGTTGGCTGCACTGCTTCGCGCAAGCGCACAAGTCCCTTGCAGATTGATCCGTTCGTGCGCAGCTCCTTCCAGCTCCTTCCAGCTCCTTCCAGGTCTCGTCCTATGTAACTCCTCTTTTGTAGACGGCCCAGTTAGTACATAGTAGTGGGATATAGCAGATACGCAACACGGCAAAGTAAAGTGAGGTAGTCCGGCTGGTGTGCGTGTGTGTGTGTGGCAGACGATAATACGGCGTGGGGGTGTGTGTGGTTGCGTCAGCA
>JRUC01000029.1:0-62909 GCA_000806385.1 Leptographium procerum
CACCCCCCCCCCCAAAAAAAAAAAAAAAAAAAAAAAAAAACAGGTGGCAGCACGCAGAGTATTATTCACACTAAAGAGAAGCCTAAGGCTCTCCTATACCACTACCAGCTACAAGCTATCTGCCTCATCTAGAATCACACTTCTTTAAGCTACACACACTCGGGTTTCAATTACCAACTTGGTCACCATGGAGCAACAGCAGAAGCCTACCCCAGGAGGCGTCCCCGGACCAGCCGGCCGACGGCTTCACATTGCCCATCGGCGAAGCCCCTCGGAGCTCACCCCACTCATGAGCATGTTCACGAATACAAATAGTAGGTTCAAATCTAGTCCCATTCTTCCGAATGCCTGTTTTTTTCTTGGCGCACATAGCAAACGAAATCCTATTTTGTGTGTGCGTCACGCACGGGTTTCTTTTTGACGCTTTGACGCCCCGTTGTCTCGTGTTAGCGAAGCTGACGAAGACTGTCACTCAACAGTGGATCAGCTTGCTATCCAGCAGCAAATCGAGCTACTGCAGCAGCAACAGCAGCAAATCCAAGCAACCCACCAACAATACGTTAACATGGGCATGCTTCCGCCCACTCAAAGCCTTGGATCAGGAGGCGCTTTCAATCATTTGCAACCTTCTATGGCGAACATATCCCCTCAGGCAGGCTTTCAGTTTCCTGCTCAACTACCGCAGCAAAACGTCGCTATGGCGCTGCCTTCGCAGCCTCTTGCGCATCGCCGCAATCAGTCCGCTCTCCCGAACATGGGAGTGGGTCCCCCGCCGGCACCGTCTTCGGGAGCCTCTGGGTCTGCTTTCGGCAATTTCGAGAACCCTCCAAGCTACAACCGGGAAGGTGGTGCTAGCCGTGGTGGCCGTGGTGGAGGATCTGGTGGTGGCCACCAGCGGCGCCATTCTCTAGCTTTGGCCGACGCCAAAAAGGCAGCTGAGATTGCTCAACAAAAGCGCACCACTTCTGGTTTTCAGTTTCCTGGCCCGGGCTTATCAAGCACTCCAGCGGGTGACAAATCCGAGGATGATATCAAGACAGCCTCTTCTGCTGCCGCCGCCTCCACGCCTTCCCCAAATTCCGATAGCCATTCCAATACTGCCAACACACTTTCCGCTCGCGGGCGTGGCTCTGGGCACGGCCGGAGCCAGAGCATGGCCGTTGGGCGGGGCGCCGGAATAGGGCGCGGTGGTATGGGGAGCTTTCAAGCTGATACTACAACTCAGGGCGTAAGCCACGAGTTTCAACGCCGTAGCGGTAGCCACGCACGGACGTCCTCGCGCAACTTCGATGGAAATTGGCGAAATCAAAGCCAAGGCCAGGATAACCTTGGTATCGCCCAGCAGCAGCAGCAGCAGCAGCAGCAACAGCAACAGCAACAAGGGGGGTTTCAGCCAGGCCACCGGTCTCGCGGCTCTATGGGTGGCCAGTCTATTGGTTCCATCGGTGCCTTCCAGTATGCTGCTCAGCCTCAACTGATGCAGTTGCCCGGTCAGATGATGATCCCTGGTGTCTATCCAGGCCAACAGCTCAGCGCGGTACAGCTGAATCAATTGCAGGCCCTGCAAGCTGCTCAGATGAGCAACCAGGGCTTCGTTGGCCTTCAAGGAAGCCAGCATGCGGCCCAACTGCAGCCTCAGCAACAGCAGCAACAGCAGCGGAAGACACTCTTTACTCCATATTTGCCGCAGGCGACGCTCCCTGCACTCCTCGGTGATGGTCAGCTGGTTTCTGGCATTCTCCGTGTGAACAAGAAGAACCGGAGTGATGCATACGTCACGACACAAGATGGCCTTCTTGATGCCGACATATTCATATGTGGCAGCAAGGACCGTAACCGGGCTCTAGAGGGTGATCTCGTGGCCATCGAGCTGCTAGATGTGGACGAGGTTTGGTCTCAGAAACGCGAGAAAGAGGAGAAGAAAAAAAGGAAGGACATTACCGACACTCGCTCTAACGCCGGTAACACAGCTAGCCAGGGCAATGGCAACAGCGAAGACAACAACGGTGCTGAAAATGGTATTCGTCGCCGTGGCAGTCTTAGACAGCGTCCGACTCAGAAGAAAAATGACGATGTGGAAGTTGAGGGCCAGAGTTTACTTCTTGTCGAGGAAGAAGAGATTAATGACGAACAGAAGCCACTGTATGCTGGGCATGTTGTGGCAGTTGTCGAGCGTGTGGCGGGGCAGATGTTCTCTGGTACTCTGGGCCTTCTACGGCCGAGCAGCCAAGCTACGAAAGAAAAGCAAGAAGCTGAACGGGCTGCAAGGGATGGGAATGGTTCTGGTCGCCACCATGACGGCCGTCACCAGGACAAGCCAAAGATTGTTTGGTTCAAACCAACAGATAAGCGTGTGCCTCTCATCGCCATCCCTACAGAGCAGGCTCCCCGTGATTTTGTCGAAAAGCATCAGGATTATGCTGATCGCATTTTTGTGGCGTGCATCAAGCGCTGGCCGATCACGTCTCTGCACCCGTTTGGCACGCTTGTGGAGCAGCTTGGGCGGATGGGCGACCTCAAAGTCGAGACTGATGCACTCTTGCGGGACAATAACTTCGCGTCGGATGAATTCTCTGAAGCTGTTCTTCGCAGCGTGGCACCCCAGGACTGGTCCATCACGAAGGAAGAAGACGATACTATCAATTCGCGCCGTGATTTTAGGGAAGAAAAAGCGTTCACCATCGATCTCGACGGTTCTGCAGAGCTAGGAAACGCAGTGCATGTGGCCTCTGGCTCTGACGGAAAGGTTGAAATTGGCATACACGTTCCCGATGTAGCCCATTTCGTGAAGCCGAACTCTTTGGTCGATAGGGAAGCTAAAAAACGGGGAACCGCGGTCCATTTGCTGAACCGCACCTGCGCTCTACTTCCGCCGAAGTTGTCGGCTGGCTTCTGCTCGCTCACCCCTGGCGAAGACCGCCTATCTGTTAGCGTTGTCTTCCAGATTAATCCGCATAGTGTGTCGGTCGCTGAAGAGGATATCTGGGTTGGGAAGAGCATCGTCAAAAGCCACGGAAAGGTGTCTCTGGATGATATCAACGATGCCCTAGAACGTGGGCAAGACTTCAAACATGATGCCGTCTCTGCCAAGGACATTCAAATTTTGAACGTAAGCTTGTGCCCACATATCCTTATGATATAGACAAGGCGATTGTTCAAAAGGCTACCGCTAACGATTTTATCACAGTTTGTCGCACAAAAGTTCCGGGAAGCCCGTCTGGGCGCTGGGAGCGAACCTGTTGCGCCTCTTCGGCTGTTCCAGCAATTAGATGACGAGAATATTCCCATAGAGCACAACATATTTGATACTACACCGGCTGTGGAGATCATTGAAGAGCTCATGCACAAGGCCAATGCCTATGTCGCTCAACGGCTAGCTCAGGCTTTGCCTGAAAAGGCAGTGCTTCGGAGACAAGCTGCACCAAGCCCACGCCGGCTGCAGACGATTGTGGAGCGGATGACTGCTCTAGGCTACGATATCGACTCGACCAGCAGCGGTTCGCTTCAAAACAGTCTTTTCAAGGTCGAGGACGCTGACATCCGAAAAGGAATTGAGACGCTGCTCCTCAAAGCGATGCAGCGGGCGAAGTACTACATCTCTGGCAAGACTGCGAAACACCTCTGGCCTCACTATGCGCTCAACCTTCCGCTGTATACACACTTCACCAGCCCCACTCGCAGATACGCCGATATCTTGGTTCACCGCCAGTTGGAATCAGTCCTCTCGGACGGCAAGATCGAGTACACGGAAGATCTTGAGAACCTGGTGAAGACGATTGAGGCGTGCAACACGAAGAAAGATTCTGCTCAGAACGCGCAAGATCAGAGTGTGCACATCGAGTCCTGCCGCAAGATGGACAAGAAACGTTTGGAGACTAACGGGGACCTGATCAGCGAGGGCATTGTTATCTGCGTTTACGAGTCTGCGTTTGACGTGCTCATTCCAGAATGGGGCTTTGAGAAGCGCGTGCACTGCGACCAGTTGCCGCTGAAAAAGGCCGAGTTCCGGAAAGAGAAGCGTGTTCTGGAGCTGTATTGGGAGAAGGGCGTTCCCAGCTCGGCGTACGTACCAGAGGACGAGCGGCCCAAGGCAGCTGCATCCATTCGCGTCTCAAACGCAGCGGCAGCTGCGAGGCAGCACGAGGAAGCCGAGCGTGCGCGGAAGGAACGCGAGGAGGCTGCGCGGAAACAGATCGACACGGGCACGATCTCAACCGATGACACGGACGCTTTGTTCGATGATGACGACGACAACGGTTCCGACATCACGGAGGCAATGGCGGGCGCGTCTTTGGCGGAGAGACCGACGCAGAGCGTGCCAGGCTCGCCGTCCCGGCTCGAGGCTGCTGTTGATGCGACCGCACTGCACCGGGCGCGGTCAGACTCTAAGGTGCCTGCTGCAGAGACGCCAGAAGCCCGTCTGACCAACAAGGAGAAGTATCTAAAGCTATTCCAAATCCGTGAAGAGGGCGGTGAGCATATTCAGGACGTGACGGAGATGACGCGTGTGCCGGTCATTCTGAAGACGGATCTGAGCAAGAGCCCTCCGTAAGCTTTTACCCCCCCACTCCGTTCATGTTGTTCTGCATCATTTGTGCTGACGTTCGCTGCAGATGTCTGACCATCCGGTCCCTAAATCCGTTTGCTTTGTAAAAGCCTCCAGGATATACTATACAAGGAGCTCTCTCGTCATATTTTTGTATCATGTTGGCTAGATTGGCAAAGCAAAGAGATGCAACGGCTACAATTGGCAAGCGAGATGATCAGGCAGTGGACGGAGTTGTGTAGGACCAGATAGGTCGAGAAGAGAAATGTTGGCTTAGAAAAGACAAGAGCGGTGTCGACTTTTATCCCAAAAGCACGATATTTGGCAGATTGTAACAGACCCCTTTCACACAGTACTTTATGCGGACAAATAATCACTAGCCATTCCTAATTGCAAGGGCTTCCTTCCGGAGACGGTTATGTAACCCTGAGCACTGGACTATTGGTCGCGTAGAGACAAATGCTAGATAGTAGCTAGATGAGAAAATGCGGGTATAGACGACGGAATTTCGGTCTGATGGCAGTTGTTCCTCTACACAGCTCGAGAAAGCTGTGCACTGACCCTCCATTTGCCCTCAGCAGCGCAGTCAGGGAAGCAAAACGGCGCCAATATGAAAGTGAACTACTGTGCTTCCGTTTAACGATGCAGCTACCCCTAGATTCCACTGCTCCGTGCAGAAACTAAGCCCCCAATGTACAGGTGGCAGTATGCTGGATAGGATTTGCAACCCGGATGTGTTTTCGCCCATTACGGACTGCAGTCCCTTTGGGGGTCGACTATCTCGCGGCTCAACTCGGTCCGCTAACGCGAAACCATCGTGAGACAGCACAATATGTTGAGGCTGCAAGGACGGCCGTGCCACCCCTGTATGGCAAAGGTGCCATGCAGTATTAGAATAAACTTTCTTTTATGTTTCTGCCCCTTTCTGCCATCTACATGGACAACTGGCACCTTCCGCTCAAATCCTAATCCTTGATTGGCCAGCTTATCCATCCGACCTCGACACTATGTAGTATTGGCCGGGACTAGCATCCTAAACAGCAACAGAAGCCAATGAACGGAGTAGCCCGTATCTTGAGTAGTAGCAGTTTGAAAATAGGCTCTCGTCTCGTCTCCCCCTGACTTTCCTGATCTGGGACTGCGGAAAGACAAATACGTGCTCCATCGGTGGATTTCGATCCGCCATCTCTCTATCAAAGACCCGCTTTCGGCTGCCTTTATTTCATTACTTTGTTTTGCAGAGTAAGTTCTCTCTCGGAACGTAGAGCAGCCGTCATCGGCCCCGTCGTATTACCTTCCCCTGTCCTGTCAGTGACTGCCATGTCGACTGGCCTCGTCGCTTCTTGCTTGTTCCGGTTTGGCTATGGATATACAGGAGTAGGGAAGACATTGGCTCATTGCCTCTGCCTCATATAGTGACTCTTGTTCCCTCTTTCTCACATTAGTTTTTGTTCCTTTCTTTCCTTTACATCTGTATTCTCTTCATCTTTCCCCTTTACACCCTATTTGTCTTTCCTTTTAATAAGCACTGGCCTGCTTCCCAGGTTGTCTTATTTGCCTACTATTTTATCTGTCTCTTTCGTTCGGCAACAGCCTTGCCACCTTTTCGTTCTTTCATATTAATACTCTTTTTGTTTTTCAGCGGGCCTTGAAGGCTGCATCGCGAAAGTCAGGCTGGTCCTGCTCTATTTTATTTTTATGCTCCAATCAGAAACAGAAACACAGACAACGTCGTCGACACCAGATTCTTTAATTTAAAATGCCGTCCTTCCTTAGCACTGCCGTTGCCATTCTTGGCCTTGCTGCCGCTGCCTTAGCGCTCCCGGCTCAGCCAAAGTTCACTGCCGGGCAGATGAAGCTGTACGAGTACAGCAAGCGTCAGAACGCTGCTGCCGCTGCCCTTGGACTAACCGATGTCGATATTCTTCAGTTGTTAGTCTACAAATGCCGAGATTCAGAAGACAGCCCATGCTAACTCTGTTATTTCAGCGCCCTCACTCTTGAATGGCTGGAGACCTCTTTTTACCAGCAAGGCTTTGCGTTGTTTCCGCAGTCTGACTTTCTCTCCCTGGGCCTGACCCAGCAGCAAGTTAGCGACCTCATTGGCGTAGGAACCAGCGAGGCGACGCACGTCATCCTGCTGCAGTCTGCTATTGCCAAGAACGGCGTGAAGCCGGTCGAGCCCTGCACCTACGACTTCAACTTCACAGACGCAAAGTCGATGGTAGCCACGGCAGGAGTGCTGGAAAACGTTGGCGTCTCGGCCTATCTGGGCGGCAGTCCATTAATTTCGGATCCGTCTATTCTCAGCACGGCGGCGTCGATCCTCACAGTTGAGGCGCGCCACCAGACGTTTGTGCGCGTCGCAACGGCAGCCGATGCTGTTCCTGGCGCTTTTGACACCGCCCTGTCGCCGAAGCAGGTGTTCTCTCTGGCTGCACCATTCATCCAGTCCTGCCCAACCGGCTCGAACCTGATCCTGACGCCTTTCCCCACGCTGGCCATGGCCGCCGGAGCTCAGGCTGTGGCTGAAGTTGGCCAGACGATCAATCTCGAATCGTCTGTCTCGGCCCAGGCACAGTTCTGTGCTTTCACAAACGGCAACATCCTGGGCGGCACTGCCTTCTCCGCTTTCACGGCTGGACAGGGTTGTACGATCCCCGGTCAAGGCGAGATTGCTGGCATAGTTTATGTCAACCTCGTCACCTCGGCACCGGCAACCGGCGTTATCACAGATGACATTATTGTTGCCGGGCCCATGGTCCTGCAAATATCATAACCTATTATTGTCTTGTTCTGCGGGGACGCATGTTGAATGGGTGGTTTGGTAGCCTTCTATTTATTGCCTAGGTATTTAGGTACTGTTAGCCTTTTTCAATTTTATTCTCTTATACCTCTTTCGAGCTCATCCCCTCTCTCTTGTCCGGAAACGTGACAATGCCCAAAAAGACACACCGAGCTGCACTCCGAGAGGCCCAAGGGCAAGAGCCTAGCTGGGCAGGAGCTTAGCTGATATAAGCAAACAAGACGTTATACGTTCCGTGAGGATTATGAGCATCGCCTTGAACAAGCTACGGAAAGTGGCAGAAACGAGTTCTGTATAACTAGCTGCCACTCTGTCCTAGAGCGTTTCGTTGCTCCATTTCTCCCCGGGCTTCTCTCATCAAAGCCTTGGCCTCTTCAACCTCTACACCATCCTGGCATAGCTCCTGGGCTAGGTGACATGCTGTGAGATACTCGCCGTCGTTTAGCGCATATTGCGCCAGCCATAGACGCGCCTTACTGGTGGCAGGGGTGACCCCAGTACCCTCACCACTCGCACCGCCTTCTCCGTCTCGATCAGCGTCGTCTTTCCCAAGTTGTATGGACTCCCGATGTACTGCAACGGACTCGCCCAGGCTGGAATCTTGCTCACCGTCCTCCTGTGCCATGCACAACTCCATGTACGACTTGGCCTCGTCTTTGTCACCCAGCTGGTCGTACATACTGGCAATTTGCAGAAGAACCTCAGGATCCAGGTGACCTGACACCCCCCGCGGACCGCCATTGCCACCGAAACTACCGGCTGCAGTATCGTAGTTCGCATCTGCCAGTAGGGCTCGCTTGAGGGCTTTTATGCCATCGCGCTCGCGTCCCATTTTCTGCAGACAGGACCCGACGGCCATCCACATTTTGCCGTCCCAAGGCCGAAGCCCGGCAGCCTTCTTGTAATACCACAAGGCGTATGTGTGTAGCTCAAGCACCTCGTACGTCTGGCCGAGGCCGTACCAGGCGCGGTAGTCACGGCGGTTGACGTCCACAGCACGCCGGTATGACTCTATGGCTGCATGTGTGTTTTTCAATTCGACAAACTCATGACCCATGAGAGTCCAAGCCGAGAGGCATGACCGATCGAGTGCTAGTGCCCTTCGAAAGTACTGAACCGCTTTTTCGTGAGAGGACATGAGGGAGTAATAGTTCCCTATCACCACGCACGTCTCTGGTCGGAATTTGTCCAGGCTGGAGCAGAGATGGGCAAGGAAAGCCAGCTTGGGTCGCAGATTGAGAACGTATAAGATGTTGGAATAGTGGTCCAAGGAGTCCAGACGATGGGGGTGCTGTGAAAGCAAGGTGCTAAAGCGCTGCTCTGCTGCTATCAGATCTTTGCTATGGTACGCCAGCAGAGCATTGCAGGTGAGTAGAAATGACGAGTTGGGAAATATAGAGAGCAGCTGATCCAGCGACGTGGCTAGGTTGAGGCCTTGTTGGTACAACTCTAGAGAGGCATGCAAGTGGAACATGAAAGATACAATGTTCTGTGGGAGCTGTGGTGCAATCTTGTTGAGCTGTTGGCCGGATGCAGTGTTAGACTATCAATTCTTGTTTATGTTGTGGGCAGAGGGGCCAGAGGGGCACATACCTCATCGACTCTGGAGATGAGCATTGTCATCTCTTGCCAGCAACCCCAGTTCATAGGAAACCTGTGCACGCTGCGAATGAACCACTCCATGGCTTCTCTCTCGTTCTTCTCTTTTGCCAAGACCATCCCGTACCTTGGGTAACGAGTGTCAGCACTGTGTAAGGAAATATCGGGGTGTCAGGGAGAGCCATACAGATACTCCAGCCAGCCTTGGCTGACCACCTTTTCGCCGTCCTCGTCCAGATTTTGTTCGAACCAGGTCTGCAGATAAGCACCAATCACATGCAGCTGCCTGTTAGCGATGTCGCCCGTGTCGTGGGGACCCATGACCATTTCCACTTCTTCGTCCTTCTTCTTCTCGCCAGAGATCATTTTCGCGTATAGTGCTAGAAAGAGGCTTTTTTGGCTGAGCTCTGGCAGGGTCCGTCTGGGTTCGGCATCGTGTGAATTCGCGCTCGCCTTCCTGGAATCCCCAACATGCTCTTCAGAGGCTGCATTGGGTGATGTGTGGTGGCCAAACGGCGGTCTCAATTTACTACCACGGTCTGATTGGTGCTCATTTGGCCGACTGCCCGCAAAGCTACGCTGTCTGCTGTCGCGCTCCTGTATATCCTCAGCAACAGCTGTTGGTGGGCGTGGGTCTTCGGAAAACAAGTCTGGGCGATCTCGGCGAAACGTCGAGAGCACACCAGACAACAACGAGTCGGCAAGAAATACGGCAGCACACCGATCGTATTCGCGGCAGTCGAAAAATGACTTGGCTAGAAGATACTTGCCGATCTCAGCCGCCTCAAGTCGTGCTTCGACAGGATCAACATTTTGCGTGACCAGCAATGAGGTGGGGGCAGCTGCTGCCTGCAACCCTCGATCCCCAGCCTCTGCCGCCGATTGCTCGATGGAATTGAGCAGCTCAGCGGCCCTGAGGAAATCAGCAGACAGCTCAAGGGGCCGAAACAAAGAAACGATGCTAGAGGGAAATGAACGAGGAACCCACCACTTGGCTGACTGATACAGACAGCGCTCGGAGCACTTGACAACTGCATCTTGCAGGGCTGAGCGTAGCTGCAGCGTCTCCTGATTCGTGAGGATCATGGGCAAGGAAATTCCGGAGTGTAATGTTTGCTTAGTGCTGAGGCAATGCGGGAAGTTGTTCTGGGACCTTTATCTGGGGTGTGACTTCTAAAGCAGTGATGTTAGACGCGTTTTAGCTGTCACCTATGCCGTCCGCATGTGCGTACATTCCGGGACTGATAACCCAATGCTCTTCAAGTGCCGGCTAAAAAATAAGGCTTCCAATGAGACCGAATGCAAAAAAGAAAACTGTACTGTACCCTCGACTCCCGTTCGAACTGCAAATGCTTGAGTGTATCTTGAATGTAAGAGACAAACGCGTCCAGAGCGCCGTTTCTGCCGGACCGATCGCCTTCCCTATCTTGGCTCACCGCCCGAACTAACCCCCACTATAAACCACCTTAAGGTAAATAAATTCCGCCCGTTGTCAGCTCCCCCTCCTTATTCCCCCTAACAGATACGTTGTTTCTGGAATCGGCGGGCTGACACTCCGTATTCATTGCGCAATTGACGTAAAAATGGCACAGAAAACGACTTTGAAGGAGTTCGAGGCCGTCTTTCCGAAGCTCGAGGAGACATTGCTTGCACACGCTAAAAAGTACAAGCTACCCGAGGAGTACCTGCAATGGTATAAGAAGGTGAGCGTTTCAAGGCTCTGAACAGTTGCATACGTATATATTTCCGCCCCTAACAAAATGTTATACATAGAGTCTGGAGACGAACCCCCTGGGCGGGAAGTGCAACCGGGGCATGTCGGTGCCGGACTCGGTATCACTTTTGTTGGGCCGCGCATTGACCGAGAAAGAGTATTTCCAGGCTGCTACTCTCGGCTGGCTGACCGAGCTGTTGCAAGCATTTTTCCTTGTCTCGGATGATATTATGGACAGCAGCATCACTCGCCGCGGAAAGCCCTGCTGGTATAGACAGGAAGGCGTAGGGATGGTGGCTATCAATGACGCATTCATGCTCGAGTCCGCCATCTACACCCTGCTACGCGAGCATTTCCGTTCACACCCATCCTACGTTGATCTGATCGAGCTTTTCCACGAGGTTACCTTTCAGACCGAGATCGGACAGCTGACGGACCTACTGACGGCCCCGGAGGACAAGGTCAATCTGGACAACTTCAGCCTCGAAAAGTACAGCTTTATCGTCATATACAAGACTGCCTACTATTCGTTTTATCTGCCGGTGGCGCTGGCGCTGCACATGCTCGAGCTGGGTACGCCGGAGAACCTCAAGACTGCTGAGAGCATTTTGATTCCTATGGGCGAGTACTTCCAGGTGCAGGACGACTACCTCGACAACTTTGGCTTGCCGGAACACATTGGCAAGATTGGCACCGACATCATGGATAATAAGTGCTCGTGGCTTGTGAACCAGGCGCTGAAGCTGGCCACGCCTGACCAGCGAGCAGTGTTGGAGGCCAACTATGGACGTAAGGACAAGACACATGAGGCCGCAGTCAAGAAGCTCTACGACGAGCTTAACCTGGAGAAGCTGTACAAGGACTACGAGGAGGAGCGTGTCAGCGGGCTCCATGACCATATTGCCAAGGTTGACGAGAGCAAAGGTCTGAAGAAGGAGATCTTTGAGGCTTTCCTGTCCAAAATTTACAAGCGCAGCAAGTGAACACGCCCTTCCCAGCAGCAGAGGTGCTATTTAGCGAAAGAAAAGACACTATGGTAGACGAACACAAAAAATAATCAAACAGCTTTTCGCTTTCCTAGTCCATTGCCCACTCACAAATATAAACCCCCTATTATCGCCTTGGCTAAAACTCTCGCAACTACCTGAGTCGTTTGCTATACATTGCCAAATCAAGAAATCCATCATTGTCTCATCAACGTCATTGTAGGGGTGCACATTGAGCTCGTCTCACCGCACTTAGTAACGCACCGACGCGGTGATCTGCTCAGAGGTGGTCTGTAGCGTCGTGTGTCGAGGAGGGTGGAGGACCCCTTGAACGTAGTGGTAAAGTGGGATGATCATTGGTTCGGGAGGAGTGGTGGATGGTATGATGACTACGGGCAAAGCTCGTTGCTGCCACCGCCGAAGCTGAGGTCATGGTTTGTGCACGAACTGTTCTGTAGCGTGTAGGTCGTGTGCTGTCGCTACCGTCGCGTCGAAAAAGGGCGGTACTTGAAGGCATGGTCTCGTCATTTCCAACATTTTTGGCTAGGTCGACTAAGTGTGTAGTGCCTGGTGGTGCACGGACGCCATGCCCGCGATTTTCCTTGGACCATTGCGGCGCTTCCTGGAACTTTGGGGTCAGGTCTACAAGGGGCGCAGGCCTTCGTAGGTGTTGCTGTTGTTCGTAGCGAGACGAAGACGTGTGGGAAGCGGGGCGATGCACAGTGTGTTGGTGTACCATGGAGCTCTCACAGTCAGCGTGCTGTTGACGGCCCTGGTGTACAGAGGCTGGTGGACTTTTGGCGACTGTTGATCCTGCAGCAAAGTAGGCTGAAGTCTGCTGCGAGGCGCTGGACGATGACGATGGCCGCGAAGACGCAGTAGGCCTGCGGCTGGGCTGGTCGTGGCACCGCACTGAATGATCTGTTGCCGACAGAAGCCATGAAGACGGCTCGTGCCGGGTGGTGGCTGCCGTGGTAGACGCGGCTGTCGATGATTGGATGGCGGCAGTAGAGGCAGCAGCCACAGGGTGTTCGTTGTCTAGAAGAGAGCCATCCGTAAATGGTCCCATACGAGATGTCACAATGCTTTCACTCTGCTTGGCTGCCTCTGCATTCTTCCGGTTGTCGTAGGTGGAGCCCAGGAGACTCCCAACAGCGAACTCATTTCCGTTCATCATTCTCTGAGTGCTGTGATTATTGTCGCTACCCCCGACTCGGAAATTCATGTCGAGGAGTTGGCGTGCATCAAGCTTGTTGACAGGCTGCCGCTGCCGCTGACCGTTTGTAGCAGCCAAAGCCAATTTTCGGTTGACGAGATACCAGCTGCGCCAGGCGAAGATTTGCCTGTAGAATTCCCGGGCTAGCACCGGGTCGTCGATGCAAAAGAAACGAACATAATTTTCCGTATTAACAAATACAGTTGTGCGCTGTTGGCTCTTCACAGCAAAGCAAAACTTCTTGGGAGGTTTAATGTGCTTGCGCATCTCCGTCTCCGTAGGGCAATATATATCATAGTCAGACAAGTGACAGAGACTCTGAAAATCCTTGCCAATGCTGCTGCCGCTGCTGCTGCTGCCGTTGCCAGTGCTATGTTCGCTTGTGGATAAGCTGGCTAAGCGGCCTGCGTCTGCTTTCTTGGACGCGATCACCAGGCCCGTCTCTCCCACTAGCGAGATGAAGCGCTTGCTCCAGCGGCCCGGCTTTTGCGAGTGGTACATTTGGATAAAGGCAATGCCTGATGGCGGCGTGTTTTGATCCCGCGAAACTGAGAATAAGTCGAGGTCGCCGTTAACGGTCATGCTCGAAGCAGTGGTATTAATATTGTGAGCGCCCCTGGTTTCAGGATTGGCCCTGTCGCTGGCACCGGTGGTGGAAACGTCGACAGTTAGAGTGTTATCAGTATCGCGGTCCCATGTGTTCATAATGTCGCGGATGTTTTCATAACGTCTAAGTCGTCGCTCCAACCCCAATGGCGCATAGTTTTCTACAAGTGAAATGGTGTCGGTGTTGCCATCGCACGGAAAAAAGCGGGGACAGGAACGAAGTATATCGGCAACGGTGGTGCTCGAATGCACCGCGATCTTGGATGAAAACTGTCGAAATCGTACTAGAACTTCCTGAGAATTATTTTGAATGAGTATGAGAACGAAACAAATGTGAATCTAGTCGCCTGGTATGAATAGACAAAACCTACCCGAGCTGCTCCGCTGTCAGGTGCAGAGGACGCGTCCCTTTGTTGGCTAGTGTCTTGATCTTTTGTAGTTGGTGCCTGGGGCAACATCGCCACAGGGACATCTGCGGAGAGACGAGGCGGCTTGGGCGCGCCTGTGAATGCCATAGAGGCGACGAGGGGCGCAGAGTCCTCTCTTGTGACGGCCTGCTGCCCACGCCGTCGGGACAGAAAAGAAAACTTGTCTCGGGCGGTGTTCCGAGGGGGAGGGCTAGCTGGCTGGTGGTTTTCGAGCTGAAGTTGTAGACGCTCGAGATCTTTTCGTTTCTGTTCTGCCAGTAGCATCTCAGCATCTGCGTCCCGCTGCGCAGCCTCCTCGACGCTCATGGTGCCCGCAACATTGGCGGCGGCATAAATGCAAAGCCCTTCATCCGCAGACCTAGGACTAAGCAAAGGCGCTGTTGTATTTGATGTTGCCGACAGCGAGTGACTGGGCAACTCTAGGGGTGAGCGTGGCAATTTTGGAATAGGCGAAGGTTTTCCGCGAGAGTTGCGATCGTCTCTAGCGGCGCGTTTCTGTTCTGGCTCAACGTACCGTCGCGATTCTGGAACATTTCGGCCCCGGATGGTACGATATCGGGATAGCTTTTGTGGCGGCGGCGACGCCTCTGTTGTTGCTAGCATTGCTGGTACAGAAGTAGGTGAAAAGAGAGAACTGTCGGTGAAGAGGGAAGTATGCGCAAAGCCAAGGAGAGAAGAAAAAGGCAGGGTGAAGGCAGGACGGACGTTTGCTGAGTGGGAACGGAACAGCCAGAGTGTAGAGCCCTGCTTGTTGGTCGCGTGCCACAGCCTGCTGCAACTTTGAGTCTCGTTCGTTTGTTTTGTCTCACTAATAAATAGCTAATAATGTCCCCATTGTTCTTGCAAGAGGTTGTTGGCGAGAACAGCGACGTAGCGGCCAGGGGGAAACGGCACAGCTAGTAAGGTAATGCAAAATATTACATGGGCGCACTGCACTACTAGTAATAACGAAAGGCATAGTTGAGAAGGCGTGCGGCAATATTATCTTTGTTTCCAAGTTTGGCAGAATGCGAACAGCAGCAGACTCACCCCCCCACTACTTCTACTCCCTTTTTGGCGTTGCACTATTATTACTGTGATTGCGGCTGGAAGGCGGAATGATGGGCTCGCTATTAAAGCACCCCACATTCACTGTTTCGTTTCTAATTAGGAAGGGTGAAGGCTTTGAGTTAAAGTAGAAAATTTCTTGCCGAGGGATCAACCAAACCCATGGTGCAACTCTTCTGAAAAAAGAAAGGCCCCGAGACGAGGATTCCTCTAGACGATGTGGGTCCAAGCCCATCTGGCCATCAGCACATTCTCGTATAACTCGTAAGACAGCACCACCACAGACCACATGATCTCAGTGCCGATACGCCTTTGTCTGCCATCGCCACCAGCCCTTGAAGTCTTGAGTATGCACACTGATTCCCAGGTCCTTGAGCGCTTTCGTGCTAAGGTGGCAGTCGAATGGTCGCTGCACTGTGCTGGTATTGCCGCCAGTTGGGTCAGGCACGAGGCGGTCGATGTTAAGACCCAGGGCCTCGGCGAAGATTTGGCAGATTTCGTACTTGGTGAATCGATCCTCGCTCGAGAATTGCAAAATCGAGGGCAGTGCGGCGCTAGCACCTGCTTCGGAATACTTGGTCGCGATATCTGGCTGTGTCAGCGGGAAACGCCAGCTCGTCACTTAGAAGGTCTGTGGAGCTTCTTCACCTTTCAAGACACGTGCCACATCTTCTGTGTTCGTCGGATAGCGGATCGACCAGTCGTCCATCCTCACCGTGACCCCTTCTGCTTGGACCTTGTTTACAATGTCTAGGAGCACGTTGATGGCGCTCTCAGCCGGACGCTCTGCATGGCCATACAACACAGGAACTCGCAGGACGACTGCGTAACCTTTCTTCGCCAATTTCGACTGGCGCGCTTCGTTGTAGACGTCAAGGACAGCCCTCTCGCCATCTAACTTTGTGTGTCCATAAAGATTGGTTGGCGCCGGCGTTGCGTTAGCCTCATATGGCGCTTCGCCAGGCTTGCCTGGGAAAACGTAGTCGGTGGATATGTATATCAAAGTGATGTCGCGGGACGCGCAAAGCTGAGCGAGCTTTCTTGATGCCTCAATGTTGAGACGGCGTGTACCTTCGGGATCGTTCTCGACCTTGTCGGGGAAGCGACAGGCGGCACCTATAGACAGTCAGCGAAACAGAGCCCCCAGGCTGACCGCAGCGAGCGGATGTCCTACAGTGAACGACAACATCAGGCCTACGTTGCTAATCAGTATTCCCTATGCGATTTCAGACCCGAGTATGTGCTATGGGAATGAAGAGAAACACATACTTCATGCTGTCGAGAGCATTTTCCACCTCAGCCGAACTCTCCAAATCGACCTTGATCAACGTCTTGCCATCGGCGCGGGAGAATGCCGTGCCAGTCACACACCAGCCACTTTGCTGAAAGGCACCAACAACTTGCCGGCCAAGAAGGCCTGATGCGCCTGTAACGAGGACGGATTTGCTGCACATTGTGGTATTAATTCCACGAGTACTCGTATAGCTTGCAAGGTTACGGACTCGCGATTCAAACGCTACTTGGGTAAAGGTATCCAAGTGTTATTACGTCGGAGGGCAAGACCTTAAAAGTGGAGAGCATAATTTGCTACGTTGGCGGGGTGGCTGATGTATCTTACTTGTATTAGCGGACTTGTCTATCGGGTGTTACTCATATATCATACTCGTTGGATGCCGACCACTTAACAGGACGACGACCTTTTAACTGTTGAAGCGATACAACTCGTTGGTGGAATGGCAAGTAAGATACAAGTGCCTGTTAGTATACCAATTAGAGAACCCTAGAATCTAGGCATTTGCGAGGAATCAAAATGAAGTACACATGTGGTATACTTGTAGCGTGGTAAAGCTGCACATGACGGTAAAATACACAGAAAGTCCCCTGGAACAGCGGCGATCGCCCATTGCCAGTTGCAGCTATTAACCCCTCCTCGCCACAGCTAATCCTCTGATTAGAATCGCGTTGTTTCTTTGATACCTATTTTTATAAGTAGCGCCCCTTACCGACTTCTCTCGTTGATTCTTTTGGACACCAATGTCTGTTCTTTAGTGACGCCACCTCTCTTCTCAGTCTTTTTATCTTTGCAACCGCTTCTACTGTACGAAGTACATATCTACTCGTTTTGGGAAAAGCCCCTTCACCGCACCTAATTAGGCATTTAGAGGCTTGTGCTATCTCAAATAGCGGAAAGTTATCCGTCTTGTCGTGCTTCCCTTTCTTTCCACCCACGCCGCCTTGTCCATTTGAGCCTGATTCTACTTCCGCGAGCACTCATTACAGCAACTATGAGTGGAGCTAAGCAACGGTTGATGTCGGAGCTGCGTGCTTTAAAGAAGGAGAGATGGGTGAATATCGAGGTATTTGTTTACTACTAGATCACTCCCGTTGCCCTCCGGCTTGCTTATATAGCGCTCGCCAGGCGTGTTGACATATATCCCGAAGGCCGACGACCTGTTTCGATGGCGCCTGGGCCTGATGGCCATTAATCCAGACAGTGCATTTCACGGCGGCTACTTTAAAGTAGGTGTTTGGAGAAGAATAACCGAGAAACCCAAGCGATGACTTTGCGGGCTGACTTCGTGCAAAGGCAGAAATACGGTTTACGAATGAATACCCATACAAGCCGCCTACGTTCCGCTTCACGCCAGCCATCTTTCATCCCAACGTTTATCCAGACGGCCAACTATGCATCTCTATCCTACATCAACCGGGCGAAGACATCATGTCCGGTGAAGCTGCAGGAGAACGATGGTCACCACTGCAAGGAGTCGAGTCAGTCTTGCTATCGGTGTTGCTATTGCTAGACAACCCGGAAATTTCGTCGCCTGCAAATGTTGACGCCAGCGTTTTGTATCGTGACAACCGCTCCCTCTATAATATACGGGCGCGCTCAGCTGTGGATCGGTCAAAGAAGGATATACCTCTTGATTTTGTTATGCCTACAAAGTTCGAAGAAGAACCACCGAAAGTAAACGACAATGATGACGCCTTTTGGGCCGAGACGGACGAGGAGCTGGACTTCGGCAGCGATACTGGAGATGAGGATGACCAGGAGGATGATTTCGGTGACGAAGACGGCAAGGATGCAGACGATGAGAGTGAGGACGACAAGTAGCACATGTGAGGCATGATTGATACTTTTCGATTTAATACCGGGGTCTCTGGTCTGGAAGCATAGCGAAAGGGCGGTGGTGCTTTAAATAGGCGTTCACTGAATGTAGGAGGCCAGATTTGGTACTCATAGGGTCTTCTGGCAGAGGTTATTGGATGCGTATGAGCTTCCTCTCCTTTGTAGGATTTAGCGCCATGCTTTTGTTAGGATATAACGAAATAACGAAATTACGCGTCTGTCGCTGTGTTTTTTGTTAGTAATCGCTACGGTTGTGCACGGTCCATAATACCCCTCTACTTGGACTGCGGCAAGACTTTTGGTACGTCAGGAACGTCATCATCTATTAATCCGCGTCTAACCACACTCTGAACGAAGCTTTACTTTCTGATTTCATTGCTTTGGCAAATGCTCACAGACAACGCCGCCGCGCCCTTTTTACACCAAACCCCTCCTAGGTATGTGTCTCGGGCGAAGCTGAGTCCGACTTCTGTTCCTACACCTCGGCACGAGCTGACGATAATTGGTTATATAGCAGCGCCAACAGCACGCCGCGTTGAGTTGGCGCAACTCCCCTCCAAAAACGCAGTCTGAAGTCCGTCGGAGCCTTGAAGCAGACGGGAGAGAGATAGTATCACGAAAAATTTCCAGTCCAAACACTGTTTAATACAGAAGCGCCGATCTCTAGAAATATCACCAGACCCCGCCGTTGCTCTTGCATGCTCAGAGACTCTAGAACTGTAACCTAGCGTAGAGCTTGAGTGGGACGCCCGGCTCGCAGCTCCAGCAGCTTCCTGCTGCACTGCGACCAAACACGACCTCCCCTCATTCGACAAGCTCATATGACAAGCATCATGACCGACCAAGATGAGACTTCTGTCGCCAGCGTCTGCGAGTTCACTGGCCTCGATCCTATAGTTGACCGCGATCTTGTTGTCTCTGCACTAAAGGTATGATGCCGAGTCACGCGAAGGTTGGCCACGCCCAGGACAAGAAATGGCCAACAAACGAAAGGAGCTAACTGTCACCATCGTTTGTCATATGCAGGAGAAAACCGGTAGCGTGGAGGCTGTAGTGGCTGCATTCTACGATGACGAAGTCAAGGCATGTTCAGCTCTACCTTGAACTTTGTCATTTCTGTACTCGGGGTAACAGAAGCTGACCACCTGCTATTTAATTCCCACGCAGTTTCGACAAATGTTTACATGGGATGAGGCGCACTTTCTTACCGAACGTGACGGCACCAGCAACGATGTTGGCCTGCCGACATTCAATGTCCAAGGCCCCGGTGACGGCCATATCATTCATGGCATTTCACCCACCGGTCACCACCTAGGTGCGCCATCGCGCCCACCGTCACGGGCACAGTCGCCGTTGGGTCGAATGGTAAATTGGACAGCACAGACAAACCCTGCTAGTACGATGCGCCGGCCTTAGCTTTGCAACTCCTGACTTTGAAGTTAATGCTTCAGACAGCTAACTGTTGTGTAACGCATAAAGCAGGTGCTTTCAACTTGCAATCTGAAGAGGACACTGAACTGCAACGAGCTATGGCTGCATCCGTATCAAGCCTGCAGTCACCACAGGAAACTGGTGTAACTGGTGGTGACACCGATACTAGCTTGCCTTTTTTTGGTCCTGCCAGCCGGGAAACATATGACCTCAACCAGTGGGCTATGGTGCGAGCTACAACTGATAATCAGGAGCCGGGTCCATCTGCCAGAAGACGAACGCCTGGGACACCGGCTTTCCTTCGCTGTCGAAAGGAGAGAGGCGATGCATATAATCTCAATGCTCTCCTCACAATTCTACATTCCGTTCCTGGTGTGCGAAATGCTATGCTGCAGTCTGGATATTCTGCACATAACTATGGACAGAACTCAGAATGGTGGAAGGGAAGCTTTTTGAGCTCTACGAGCGAGTTGTCGCAGGATGCCACTTCGGTATCGGCTAGGAATTTGGTATCGGGCACTTCAACTACAAGCGACCATGCAAGGGGTTTCAGCGAAGAGATACACCGTATAATGGCCTTCCTCGATGACACTGATAGGGCCTATGGAACAGCTGACAACTTTTCCAACGCCAAGCTGTTGGGGGAGGCGTGGGACGATAACTCGGATCGCTTATTCTTCAATTTCTTCAGAGAAGTTAATCCTCCCAACATTTCTGAAAAACTGTTTTCAGATATCGGTTTAGTTGCTGTCTCTGACAAAGATGATTGTGCCTACACTGAGAGCTATGCTATTCTTGACGTCAAAGCTGAGAGGGGACAGTACTTTGGTGAGCTGCGAGATATCTATAACCTCCTGGATACCGTTTACTGGCCGGATCTTGGGGGAGCGTCGTTGGAACCAATAGCCACTGCTAGGATGGCGGAGTCGACAAGACTTGGTATGGTTCAGATCTTTAGCATCTGCATCGATGGCCTTCAACAACCTATAGAACTTCCGGAGTTCTTCTTCCCAGACAGGTATATGGCGGAGAACAGACAGTTGGCTTTGCAGCTCCAACTGCAGCTCCGCTCTGTTTACCTAGCACTAAAGAAGAGCGACGAATTGTGCGACAAGATCGCTTCATTCATGGACAAGTCGAGTAATTTTCGACTAAGCCAAGTCACCTTGTCTGAGCAAGCAATAGGGCTAGGCATGCAGAAACTGTGGCAGCTCAAGGCTGCATCGTTTTGGAAGCAGCATGAAGCATCTGTGGGGAATCATGACGAGTTTGACTTCAGTTTGGCTGATGTTGATACCACTGAGCTTGTGACCCCTGAGGATTCGAAGGTAGCCAAGGCCATCCAGGCAGAAATTGCTGTGCACAGAAAAAAGCTGGCAGACATTGATAACAAACTTCAACGTGAGTTTACCGACCAAGACCTCCGTCTGAAATTTGTCGGCCCGCCGACAATCTAACAAGTATAATTAGGGCTTCGGAAAGAAAAAGGGGCCTGCGAGAAACTTCTTCGTCAACTGAGGTTGCGCAATACCGGCCCAGATATAGAGGACGGCTGGGGTCCAACGCATCGCTACAGGCTGCGTGGCATAATTGTTTCGCGCAACACATTTTACATGTGCCGGCGAGAGACAGAAACTGACGGCGAGCTTCTTCCCGATGGTGTTGATCAGTGGTGGCGGATCTCTTTCGACTCGTCTGCCTCGGAGCCTTTATGCGTCGAGGTAAGCACTTTTGTGTATTCTTGTTGCTTCGTGACTTTCTCATATACTAAAAATCTGATGTAGAGATCAACGATAGCAGCGGCACAAGAAGCAGCCTTCAGGGATGCTAGCAAGTCGACTGTTATCTATGCAAGCGATGCCGCAATAGATGAGACACCGGCACCGTTACCAGATCCATTGCGAACGTTCGTTCGTTTCGATAACCGGGTTTTCAAGCAAGAGCTGGCGGAGGAAGGGCAACGAGAAAAGAAGCGAATGCCAACTGAATCACCAACATCACCATCTAAGCGACAACAACGGTCGGATAGCATTGATTCAATGGCGACAAACAAAGCATCTTTGGATGACTTGTCTGACCGTGACATGAGTGATGCGCCATTCGTTGCGGAGCGATTCATTGTCGACGACGCCTTCATGGATGCATCACCCGAGGCAGGCGGCAAGAGTCACAGCCACGATCATGGCGACGTCCACGGCTCGGTCAGGGCCACTCTCCAGAATCACCGTGAAGCAGAAAAAGAGGGTTCCCTTGGGACAGAAATGGTTCAATTGGCCATAAGTCGACCAAGCGAAAAGACACCAGCAGATCCGATAAGACTGACTGGGAATGAGACGAGCTTTGGCCTCGAAGACGACGTTCCTAGCGGCACAGAGGGCGAAACCGGCGGAAAAAACAACACGTCCCTTCTACGGCGCTATGAAGGACAGCCAAAGAAAGAAACGTCACCGGGCCAAATACATTTGGTGGCTGACTGGGACTATCCGGAGGGCCGTTATGCGGGCTCTATTGATAGCACTAGGGAGCCTCGAGACCATTAGGAATACCAAGCTGGAGGAGGAAATCCAAGCGTGGGTGGACTTTGTGTGCCCACACTGCACATTACATGCTGTTTTTTTCACTAGCTATGAATTACTTCTGCACAGCACTTTGAATAGATTCATGTGGAAGTAACAACGAATTCATCGACAACAAACACACATGTTGCTCAATTCATCTGGCTGCTGACAGGGCTTGCATACACTGTAATAAGCACAAACTTCTCTGTCCCATCTTAATCCTTGGCCTGGCTTTGCACTAGCTTCCGTACGACATTTACTGTTCCGTCAGGGCTGCCTGGCTCGGCTGCAAGTACTTTGCCAGTTTTATCAACGACAAACACGCCCCGGGTCGTACCCTTGGGTTCCTTTTTGAGCCCAATAGCTTCGATAAGTGTGGCTTCCGGGTCGCACAACAATGGGTACGGCAGCTTCTGGTTCGTTTTGAATGTGGTGTTGGCCTTGGGGGAGTCCGTTGACAGACCGTATATGGCTAGGCCGCCGGCGGTCAGTGGAGCGAATTCGTCGCGGAACAAGCATGCCTGCTTTGTGCCTGACAAATTAGCAATGTGACTGCCATCTTCAGAATATGGACCACACTTACATCCTGGAGTTGATGCCCTGGGATAGGTGAAAAGGACAACACCTGCGTCGCTGGCATCGACGAGGGCTTTGAGTGTAGTCTTTTCTCCATCGTTGTTCTGAATTTCGCCACCGAAGGTGTCGAGATCAATAACTGAGCCAACAGCGGGCAGGCCCGAGGCTGGAGATTCCTTTGTAGTCTTTTTAGCTTTCGTTTTCGGCTTGCTGACTTTAGTTGTGGCAGCTACAGAAGCCAACTTTGACGCAGCTGCCGTGGCCTTTCTCTTCACTGCCGGGGTTGCTGCCGGCTCAGGAGCCTTTCGCTTGCGCAATACCACAGGCATATCGATTACTCGACAATTTTGATTACCAAAAACCCACACGGGGCAATAAGAATCAGATATTGGGGGAGGGGACAAGCAAAATCCAAGAGTAGACGACGTAAAAATGTCAGAGCCCGATCCCTTGACACGGGTTATATGAAATTTGCGTAGTGATGATGCAATAGAAGGGTTACAAATTTTGCAAAACGAAAAGGGGAAACAAGCCAAATGGTGATCTTGAATTGGGATGGCTGGGATAAGCAACGATGCGAACTTGTGTTGAAAGCTTCAGCCAATCAACGCGGGCAAGGCTTCGCACGCTGGCTGCTACCTAGAAAACAGAAAACTTGAACAGGGAGCGATAACTTACAGACATAATTCCTTTAGATTGTTTTCGCACTGAGGCCGAAAGTAATGAAAAGTTGAAAAGAAAAAAAGAAAAAAAAGGAAGGTTAAAGACAATGATAGGAGAAGGGTGTTTCCTCCGGTTTCGTTGCCCGCAGACTCGGCCGGCGTCAGCCGATAGTTAATATGGAGTAATATGCTATACACATTCCGCCATTGATCACGGAGCTTGCGAAATCAGGAATGCCAATATGCGTGCCGTCGCCCAATCAAGTACGATGCTATGTAATAACGGGCCGCCACTTTCCCTGCCAGCTGCCAGATTTGGCCCCACTCTCAAAGGGATTCAACTTGCCGTAGTGCTCCGTATCAGTAAAACAAATTAAGTCGTACTCAAACCTCACCTTTGGCCTCGACATTCTCTCTCGGGGACTGCCCAGATCGAAATTAGATCATTCCCTAGCCGCTACAATGGCCTCGAAGGCTGTTTCAAAAGTTGTGGGGGGTGTGGTGAGCATCAGCGAAGTGAGTTCTGTCGTTCATTGCCCTCGTTCCTACGGAGATTTTCAAGTTCCGTCCTGACGACAACACTCTCTAGAAACAAACACTGCAGTCAAAAGGAATATGGGAGACTATCCGCCGCCTTACGGCCATTGACCCAAACCGGAGCAACGGTGTGCCTTTGAATCCCTACTTCCGCAACCCCGCACCGGGTGCGCTGGACCCCCTGAGCTACGACGACCCTGTCACTTTGCCCGCAGGTGACATCGCCGGCAACCCGTACTGGAAACGCGACGCCCGCCGCAACTATCCCCGCCTCAGCGTGGTCAGCCAAGCTGATGCGGTGGCCCTTCTGACTGTTGGCAGCGCTGCGGCGCCGAAGACTGAGCTTATTGGGGATGCTGGCGCTCAGACGCTTGTAGCTGCCACCGAAGAGGGCCAAACCAAAGGGCTGGGGGCATATTTGGCTACCAAACCGCCTGCTGATGCAGCCAAAGACTTCCTTGTCAATGGCCTTCCCCCTACACCAAGTGGACAGACCCTTTCGAGTGGCTCTTGGGATGTTCACAAGTACAAGTTGACGGAGGAGCCGTCGTATTCGGCCGAGTATGCTATTGCAAATCTATAATGCCTTGTTTTTCTGTGTTTACTAACGACCCGAATAGGTATCCCTGCCGATCTTTCCAGTGAAGGCGTGCGATAGTACGCGTGCAAAGCAGTGTATATAATTGTTCACGGAAGTGTAGGGTATTGTTGAATATCGAAGGACTTGGCCAGGATGGATTTCAATTCACTGCATTTCATGTCGACATAGACTGCGCTGCCATCCTAGTTCGGTATACCCAGGAGAGCTCGCCTTCGACCGCTAACGCCGCTGACACGATCATAGAGCCCGCGCTTTCCCCCCCGTCTCCTGGCGGCGTATTGCAGGAGAAGTGTAGTGGTGAGCTGCTCTCGTTTGCTGGCCCTCTTTGCCAGGCTGTTGCATACTGCTGCTATTGCCCCGGCTTGCATTCCGAGGCGCTGTAGCCGAGTTTGCGACATGCTGGCTGCTTCCTCTGCCTGCAATGCCGGTAGCGTCGGTGTAGGACGTGATAGAGGCAGTGATGATCAAGGCCCTAAATTGGTCGCCTCGCCAGTGGCCTTCTCCACGATCCGTGCCTTTCCACTCGCTCGCTTCACACGACTGTCGAAATCGGAAACAGCCTCATCTGTGTTATCTAACGCCAGAGTCCCTGGTTCTACTAGTGCATACAGTGTCCGTACATTCTTTTGGAGACGTGCGTTGAGTGCCAGTGGTGATAGATGTCGAGAGGCATGTTGATCCGCGTTTTCTCGTGTGATTTCTAGCCGATTCGCCCAGACAACAGTCTTGCCATAAAGGCGGCCGCTCTCGATGAACTTTTTAAACCCAGCCTCCAGGCCTAATGTGCGGCCCTCGATCTGACCCGTTCGATTTCCAGCAGCTGCGCCTTGTTGATACCCCTCTAAATAGTAGCGGTCCTCAAGATGGAGGACGTCTTCGAGCGGGTCAGCGGCCATTTCGCAGTTTGTCCTTCCGCAAACAGCTGTCAAAACGTTTCAATCTTAGTCTCGGTTTCGCAAAATTTGTTTGTATGTACTCCGCAGTCTATGGGCGAAGGCGTGTCTAGCACCTTAGCGGGGCACTAATCGCGTTATCTGGACCCCTCTTCCCTCCCTCTCTCTTACAAATTCCGGCGAGATTCGTCGTGTTATGACTCTTCAGCTACGGAACACTAAAATTTTCTACTGGACGCATCGTATTATACGCTTTACAATCATAGCCGGTTCGAAACAACACTGATCACATGGCTACCGAAGAAACTATTATGCCCGTGAAGGGTAAAAAGAACGTTCTGATCACGAGCGCTGTCCGTCTTCCTATTCCCATATTGATGCTAGACTTGCAGTTGCTGACAGTGATTCTGTATAGCTTCCCTACGTGAACAATGTTCCTCATGTTCGTCCTCCCAGCTTACAATGACTTGACCTGCCCTCTTCTGTGAAGAAGCAGAGAAGACGCAAGGAAAAGGAGCATTTACTGATTGACACCCTCTTCTGCAGTTGGGAAACATCATCGGCTCGACTCTTTCGGCAGACTGCTTCTCTCGCTATTCCAAACAGCGTGGAAACCCTACCTTGTATATCTGTGGCACTGACGAGGTAAGGTCATCTCCGTTGCCTTTTCCGATAGCATGTGCAGGCGGCCTTTTACTAACAGTCATCTATAGTACGGAACTGCCACAGAGACGAAGTATGGCCATTCCGTCCTTCTCAGTTTCGAGTAGCTTGATGCTGATAAGCACCTTCGTGATGCAGGGCCCTAGAAGTTGGCGTAACTCCCCGGGAGCTGTGTGATAAATTTCACAGGCTACACAAGCAGATTTACGACGATTTCGATATCAATTTCGATTACTTTGGCCGCACCAGCACCGAAAAGCATACCGAGATTGTCCAGGAGGTTTTCTTGAAGCTGTGGAACAACAAGTGGCTCGAGGAGCGTGTTACTACTCAGCCATACTGCGAGGTTCACAACGCTTTTCTTGGTAGGACATACAGTCCCGGAACGATGTCGCACTCTTACCTGTGCTAACAAAGTACATAACTAGCCGATCGCTTTGTGGAAGGAACCTGTCCTCGTTGTGGATATGACGACGCTCGTGGCGACCAGTGCGATCAGTGCGGCAACCTCCTTGATCCTTTCGAGCTAGTACGGAAATGGTTTTTTCCTCCAGTGCGTTTGACTTCCGCAGGATTTCTAACTGGCATGCAGATCAACCCTCGCTGCAAAGTCTGCAAGGTCGACAAAGCACCCGTGCCTCGCGACACTAAGCACATCTTTCTTGCGCTTGACAAGTTGCAGCCCAAGATCGAAGAGTGGTTTTCCAAGGCTAGCAAGGAAGGCAAATGGTCACCCAATTCCATTGCTATCACGAAGTCATGGCTCGATAAGGGTTTGGAGGGCCGGTCGATTACGCGTGATCTGAAGTGGGGAGTGCCGGTGCCTCTCCCAGGCTACGAAGGCAAAGTTATATATGTTTGGTAAGTCCCGGTACCGTTTTTTTTGCCTTGGGCAGTGGCGTCCATTGAAGCCACTAAGAGTCCTGACACTGTCTTTAGGTTTGATGTGAGTACAATCTATTAATCCAAAACTTTCACGCATACAACCGCTTACAAAGGGTTAGGCCTGTATCGGGTACCCTTCTATAACGGCATGCTATACGAAAGACTGGGCGAACTGGTGGAAATCAGACGATGTAGAGCTTTACCAGTTTATGGGCAAAGATAACACACCGTTCCATGGTAAGGCAGTCAACTCCCTTTGTAAATCATGAGTTGTTTGTGCTGACGGATTTCTCGCGGCTCTATCTAGCCGTCACCTTCCCAGCTTGTGAAATTGGCACGGGCGAGGACTGGACCATGGTGCACAACATCTCGACAACGTGAGATCCTATAATTTTATACCTAAATCATGCAGACCGGCGCTGATCATTTGATGGACAGGGAATACCTGAACTATGAGGGAACAAAATTTTCCAAGTCGCGTTCTGTGGGTGTCTTCGGTGACCAGGCAAAGGACACAGGGATTCCGACGTCTGTTTTCCGCTACTACCTGCTCAGCTCACGGCCAGAGCACAGTGACACACAGTTCGAGTGGAGTTCGTTTGTTCTGGCGAACAATTCAATCCTGCTTGCCAATATCGGCAATTTCATTAACAGAATAGTGAAGTTTGTCAACGCAAAATTTGACGGAGTCGTGCCAGACTACTCGCCTACACTGGCTCACGAGTCGTTCGATTTTCCTGGTTGGATTGGCGATGTGCAAAAGCTTCTCGATGAATACATCAGCGAGATGGACCTCGTCCACTTGCGTGGTGGACTGGAAAAGGCAACTGCAATATCTAGCCAAGGCAACACTCTGCTGCAGTACCGGCTGGATAATGCCAGCCTGGAAAAGGAGCCCGAAAGAACCAAGACAGTCATTGGCTATGCTCTTTCGGTATGCTCGCTATTGGCGTCGGTTCTGTCGCCATTTATTCCAGCGACTTCAAAATCTATTTCAACCCAGCTCAACATTCCCTTGCAACTGATCTCAGATAAGTTTGATCCGTTTAGTATCAAGCCTGGCCACAGGATCGGCAAGGCTGCATATCTATTTTCTCGTATTGACGACAAGAAAGTGGCCGAGTGGAAGGAGAAGTTTGGCGGGACGGCCGAGACTAATGCTGCCGAAGCCGAGGCCAAAAGGAAGAAGCAAGAAGACAAAGAGAGGAAGAAGGCGAAGAAGGCTGCTGCTAAAGCCGCAGCTCTTGCGGGAGCTGCAACGGACGCCACTGCCTCAGCCACCGAGTCCGAGGCGAAGGAATTACCCGTGCGGGAGAAGTCGTCTCCTAAGCCTGAATAGACATGTGTATGTATGGCTTTGTTTTTATACACATAGAGCATCGGAAATGAAGGAAACCAGAGGGGCAAAAGGCGCCAGAATTAAAATGGCAAGCGGGGCGAGACATGTAATGGACAGATTACACGAAAAATGATTTCATTTGATGAATAATGTTGTCTTACTACCGTAGTCACGGTCGAGCCAACTTTCGTTTCAGGGACGGTGACGGCGCGATACCGGAGAGATGAACACGTGCAACGGCTGTATAATGGCGGGGGTACCGAAACAGTTTTGTTCTAACAAAAAAAGTGGGACCCACAGAGTAAGTTGAGGTGGGAAAGCTTTTATCAAACATATTCCAACATTCACACTTGAGCCCAAAACAGCATCACACTATCTACTACCTTCACCGGACGCCATACTTCCCGTAAAATTCTGTGACATTTGTGGCTACCTTTTTCGCAATGGATATCCGCCCGTTACAGTCATCGGACCTGCCGTTGATCCAGCATGCGAACCTAGAGAACCTCCCTGAGAACTACTTGCTCAAGTACTACCTCTACCATGCCATGACTTGGCCACAGCTGAGCTATGTCGCCGTCGACGTTAGCCGCCCGGCCAAGACACCATATGACCACCCCAAGATTGTCGGGTATGTTCTGGCCAAGATAGAGGAGGAGCCGGCAGACGGCGTACAGCACGGGCACATTACCAGTATCAGTGTGATGCGCACGCACCGACGTCTGGGCATCGCCGAAAAACTGATGCGACAGGCCCGTAAGGCTCCTACTGAATGTAACATGGTACCACAAGAGAAGTGCTAACAGCCCGGAGAGCTCGCAATGGTTGAGACGTTTGGTGCTCACTATGTTAGCTTGCATGTGCGCGTGTCCAACTTCGCAGCCATCCACCTATACAGCCGAACGCTTGGCTTCCGCAACGAAAAAACCGAGATAAAGTACTATGCTGATGGAGAGGACGCATACAGCATGAGGCTGGATCTGAGCGACCTGCGAAAACAGCTAGAAGGCGAGAAAAATGAGGAGAAGGAGAAAGCGGAGAAGAAGGCGGGACATGATGTCAACGAAAAGAAAGAAGGCGATGGAGCTGATGCTGACGAGGGGGAACCTGCTGGGGAAGCTGGTCGTGCGGTCCAAGCAACCCAGCCAGAGCGCAAGGTGAAAGTGAAAGTCGGCCGGTCTCTTGGTGTTGGCGAGCTAGTGGAACGGGTTGAAGCGAAGTCGGCGGCATGATACAAGCCTTGGCAGAAAGCGGCCATGAACGATGCGTGAACTTGAATGCACGATGCAGTTAGGCGCGCTCTGGATCCGATTTTGAGAGATAGGAATTCTGGATTGGACTTGCAGCTCTATGCACCTGGCAGCCTGGTGAGGGTGAATGAAATGAATAAATAAATTAAAGAAAGAAGGAACTCATTCAGATCATCATGTCGTTAGTTAGAAAGTTGCGTATACATATCTCAAGATCGCCTACGACGGCCCACCCGTCTCCAATTCCCGCGCGTATATCTCGTCAGCCTCCAACCAGAGATGCTCCGCATATTGTGCCAGACTGCTCACCTCGTGAGACAGTATTTCAACTTCCTGCCTCTGCGCTTTGACTTCCCCATCATCATTATGAGTCCGATCATCATCGCCATCGCCGCCTTTGGAGGCATTGGCTCCACGTGCTTCCTGCCTATTGTCCACTTTTTGATCCAGCTGCTCCCGCATTTGTGCGAGCTCTGCTTGTTTCTCGGTTGTTGCCCGGTCCGCAGCCGCAGCTTTGCGGTATCTTGCCACAGAAGGCGGTGCTGACGCAGCACCTGGCATGCGGTTGGACCTAGTATCAAAGCCTCCGCGACAAGGACCACCACGACTGGAACTACCACGGTCCCGGGGTCCAGGGCTGCTTTGGGAGCCCCTACCAAAAAGACCATCTAGGAGAGGAGTGACGTCACCTAAACCTATACCGCGTCCTCCGAGCCGCGATGCGATGAGTTCCCCCAACCTTGGTGCGAAGCCACCGAGACCGGGTGCTGCGGTGGTACCCGGCACGCCTGTGGCGTTTGGGATGTTGCGTGCCGGGCCATCTGGCGGCGATACGCTGCTTGGCGGGAAATCGCGACCCATACCACGCCAATGCCGATCCGAGCGATGCTGACCGTACACGTAATGGCCACGATCACGGCGACCGTGGTCATGCGGATGACAGTGATAGCCATGATTGAAGAATCGATCGCTGTGATTCTCAGCCTCGCGAAGATAGCTGCCGCCGCTGGTACCATTACTACGGTCGTCATGGTGGCGGTTACGGCGGTTCTCTTCTTCCCTCTCCTTTTCCTTTCCTTGCTTTCGTCTTTGATTGCGTTCTTGTTTGCGTTCTTGTTTGCGAAGCTGCTTGTCTTGTTTGCGCTCTTGTCTGCGTTGCTTGCGACGGTGCTTACGCTCTTGCTTGCGCTGGAGGCGGATGTGGCGGCGCTGCTGCTTAGACTGTTTGTGCAGTTGGCGTCGGACCTGCTTCTGACTCCGCTTGAGTGCTTTCCATCGCTTCGTCAGCGCTCTGATTTCCAGACGCAGAGCATCACTATCGGAGACGGCCGGTGTCAGGACACGAATATCAGCCAGAGCGTCTGTCGACAGACCGCGCTTTGCTTCATGAATATCTCGGTTGGCCGCCTTGATCATGTCATCTGTTGCCGGCTTGTCCGGATGCTCCAACCATTGTTGGAGATGTGCGCGCACTACTGGCAGCTGCTCATCACCTAGGCTCTCAAGTGGTAGCAGAGAGCCAACAGAGCAAATGGACGAGGACGAGGAGGTGGTTGATGAGAAGGACGAATCAGAGCTATGTGAGGACAACGACGATGTCGACTTCCTTGACAGAGAACGGTGTCGCCGAGGCTGCGTCTGACCATCATTTCTCTGGGCTCCACCATCCTTGCGGCCGCGTCTATTTACCTCGGTGGCGATGGCGCTACCCCCGCGGGTTTCATCAAAAACACCAGCATTGTCATTGTTACCAGCAGACCTTCGACTTCCATAGCCACTGCCATGGTCTTCGAACGAGAACCTGCTAGAGTACCATGCACCGGACATGCCAGTTTCACTAGAGCGATAAGCAGGTAGCCAGGTGCTGCGGCTTGTGCCGCCGGTTGTCGTGACGGGGACAGGACCATCGCCGGGGCCGGCCGCAGCAGCAACGGTAGCAAAGTCCTCGCCCGGGTTGCCAGCCACATCGCCGGGCCGATGGCCGAACCGGATTAGTATTCCGCGTGGCCCGAAAAACCCGGCATTCCACTGTCGTACCGTAGCCTCAACATCGCGCCGTGTTTGGCTCGGAGAGTCAAGGCGTGGCGTATCCGCAGCAGTTGGCTCATCATCCAACTCTCTTCGTTTTGCAGACACATTGACCGAGTCTGTTAATAAAGGGCCCAGTCCCAGCGACTGGGGTTGGGCAATGGGGGAATGAGTGCCGTAATCAGGCTCAGACGCAGATGCCGCTTCGGCTTCGGTGCGCAGTTTGCGCTCGACTACCGCGGCGTTCCGTCGTGGCATATGGTGAGGCAGGAGGTAGTTGATAAATGTGTTCCAATCGTCAATGCGAACGTCACGCAAGGAAAGCACTGCTTCTAGATAGGGAACATCGTTCGGAGTGCTGTCGGCGGTGATGGGGTAGGGGAGGTCATAGATGACGACCCGTCGCTGCGCCCTGGGCAGCTCAAGGTCTGCGGCAAACGAGGCCGGCGGCTGACGCCTAACAAAGTAAGCCGTGGCTGAAGCAGCGGCAACTGCCTCTGTGCTGAAATCGTGCAGATCTAGCGGTGTAGCCTTGGGTGGTGAAGGGGGAGGGGTGAAGACAATGTCCGTATCATCGAACAGCGATGATGTGGTGACCGAGGCTGTGGTCGGCATAATGTTGGTCGAGCGAGAGGCCATTGGGCTAGAGTGGTAATCGCCAAACTCATCCGCCGCCACAAAGTCCCGACCTGGCTGTGAGTATACATCGGCTTCCGAATATGGGGGAGGGGCATCGTCATCGAGAGGGCCCATGATTACTGGGAGAGAACGTTGGAAATACCGCTGGAAAGTGGGATTTCTGCAAAGCACGCACAAACAAAGACAAACACAGAGAAAAAGATATTATGAGACTAGAAGATGCAAAACGAGGAAGCAATAAATAGACAGAGCAACAGAAGCGCACTCTATATATTGTCGGTATTCATAGCGGTGATTATGGACAGTTTAGGTGGCCCAGGCAGCAGTTTTCCGAACGCTGGCAGGCGCTGCTTACCTACTACGTAATGGCCAATCACCCCCTTCACAGATGTAACTTCAGTTCGGCGTCGGGTCATCATCAGCTATGCGCCTTTTTTCCTCCGCGGGGTACAGGATGTCCAGGACCAAAACGGTGCTGACGCGGCATGCCATTTCCTGCCCTCTTTCGCATCAGCCTTGTGTCCGCCTGTTTTGCTTCAGGCCAAGTGCTCGCATGCAGCAAGTTGGGACTGGAGCTGCTTCGGCATATTGTAACTTGATTGGCTGGTCATAGTTGCCTCCAGTAAAGGACCATACGTTGTCTGTTCAGCGAGGCACAGCATTTGGCTTCGTCTGTTACTGTCCGTATAGGTCCAGATCCTCGTTTTTGTAGTGGTCTGCAATGACGCTCTCGAGGTAGTGTTTTGAATGCGGCCCTCTGTGAAAGAAAAATGTCAGTAGTCTGAAACCAAACGTCCCGGAAGATTGGCTAGTAACATACAAGTTGGTCACGTAAATGTCGATCAGGCTGGGATGTATGTACTCCGTCATTGCAGACTCGACATCGATATCGTCCACAATGGCGCCATCCGCAAAGCGTGCAAGCCTGCCCGGGTCTCCCCATTCTACATAGGCGTCCGGATTGGTCCACGGCTCCGGGGACACCTTGTACACGCCACCCACAACAAGAACTGTGCATCCTTGTGTATGGGCCGCTCGAGCCACTCGCCCTCCTCCACTATTGACGAGGACACCACCGTCAGCTGCGATGGCTCGTGCGTCGAGCACAACCTTGCTTGTCCGGGGGATGTAAGAAGCCACGGCGCTGTTGGCCACCTGGATGACAGTGACCTTTGCCGCGCCCAGCCGCTTCAGAAGAGATGCGTAACGCTCACCGCCGTCTGGGGATCCAGAAGCGGAAAGTTTGCTGCTGCTAGTGCTATTGCTGCTCACCAAGAAAAGAGTGTACCGCCGCCGCAAGGCTGCTTTTATAAGAAACTTTTCCACCGACCGTGATGGTGCATACACTAACACACGGTCGCCTGGCTTTATCTGTCCTTCTGCAAATCCAGCAATCTGATCATCTGCCTGGCCGATCTCGTCCTTAATCTCTTCAATTCCGTCGACGATCTCGTCGCGGAGAGCACTGTGCCTGCTAGCAAAACTAACGGCGCCACCGTGCCCTTGGCTTGTAGAAAGGTGTACGGGCGTCGATGCGCCCGAAACGGTCGAGCTCACATCCCCCCCGACAGAAGCTGACGGCTCTGCGGCGGACAAGAGGTTGAAAATGGACTGGTACGAGCCCGAGGCTGGTGCCAGAGACGGCTGACGCGAAAGTCGCGGCAGGACCAAAGCGGACGCCGACAAAGGCGCTGCTGCGGCTGTGGCTTCCGGTGAGCGCAAGTCGGGAACGAAATCGCTGCCGTTCGGATCATTCGTATTTTCGTTCCGGTCCTCCGCAGCTTCATCCCTTATAAGGCCTAGAACACGGCGAATGATATTGCCAATCACCAGCTCCTGCGGCTGTGCGTCGACCAGCTTCCGCCCAACCTGGTACACGCGGTCCAGCAGCTGGTCGGAGTCTGCCCACTTCGATTTGCTTACTATCTGCGAGAGAATATGGGCTGTCGTGAGAGCACAGTTCTCTGGGCCGTGTATTTGTCGTCTCTTCAGCAGCCTGCCATCGGGGCGCAAGGAAATATCGTCAGCGTGCGTGCCAGGCAGTCAGGAGGGACAAGTGAACCGGGACATACGTCACAGCTTTCTCGATGGACGCATCTAGATGCAGCCTAGAGTTTAAGAAAGACTCGAGATTCGGCGCATGGCCGTTGATGTGATGCGTCGGCGCCATGGCTGTAGAGAAGCTTGTGTATCTCGGACTCTCTACGTCCAGGGTAGAGCATTTGCGTTTTTTGCTCACACACACAAGCACGACGCCATAATACGAGAGTCGATAAAAAAACCCCTAAAGCTGGCGGGGCGCTTGGCATTATCTGGATTAGTCAGTAAATACGGTTAGATATTACGAACATTACCCCTCGTTCGACTTCACCAACAAACAGCGACGATTCTACAGGAGAAGAGACAGGGATTAAGGGTTACTCTCCCACACAGGTATGGCCTGCACTGCTTTGTCACAGTAGACAATACATTGAGCAGCATCACGACCCCAAAGTTGAGGGCTGTTCTGATCCACGCCGGTGTGCTTACCTGCGCCTTTGGGGTGACCCGACACCCCGACTTCCATCTCTCCTTTGTCTCGCAAGGATGAGCTTTCTTCAACCTGTCCAGTACTTGCTGGACCCTTGGCTCTTCATGGCCACCTCGGCCTATTATCTACCCCCCACCATTATTCGTCTCGTCAGAAGTCGCCAGTGGGATTCCCTGTTTCGCTGGAACCAACTTAAACAAGTTTGGTTTGCTACCTTTTGGAGATGGGCAGGTCCGCAGGTACGCGCTGGCAGTGAAAGCATAGTTGTGCCACTTTTGCAGGGTCGAACACGCCACGGCCGCATTCTGCAAGAAGGTGAAAAGAAGAAGACTACGCCGCCTATAAGCGGCACCGTTGTCGAGATCGGCTCTGGAAGTGGCATGTGGGTCTCAGTTCTTGGTAAATTGGTCAGTGAATCGACATCTTCTTCTAAAGATGGCACTGGTTCTTCAGAATCTGGCACTCGCCATCGCAAGTCCTCCGGCAGCGCTAGTACAAGTGGCAACATAACAAAAATATACGGGGTTGAGCCAAATACCTCTGTCCATCAAGCTTTGAAAGAGCAGGTGGTTGCGGCGGGACTTGAAGATGTATACGAAATTTTGCCAGTGGGAATCGAAGACCTGGCTAAGGGCGGTATGGTAGCCAGGGGCAGCATCGATTGCGCCGTCTGCATTCTCTGTCTTTGTGGTATCCCTGAACCGCAGAACAATATCCGCAAACTGTATGGTTATCTCAAGCCCGGCGGTCGCATGTATGTGTACGAACACGTCCGCTGTTCGCGACACTGGACCATTGCCTGGTATCAAAGTAAGCTTCACGAGGCCGAATGTCGACTACAATCTCTGTTTTGTCATATTCACGGGAACAACACTGACATTCACAAGGACTTCTTAACCTTTTTTGGCCACAAATGATAGGGGGCTGCCAGCTGCTACGTAACACCGGCCAGTACCTGAGAGCTGCAGGGCCTTGGAGCAGCATTGACCTCGCCCAGCCTATTACCGAGCCTTGGTACCATGCCATTCCTCATATCGTCGGGGTCCTTACCAAATAAGCGTATTCACATCCTTCTCAATTCCAAGCGTGAGCGGCCGAATGTTGCCCAAGGCACGGCTTGAAGGAGCTGCCCAAAATTGCGGACCTTTTCATTAGTATATCCGTATCTTTCAATTGATGTTTCCTTTGGTGAAGCTTTACTATGGACTGCTACCAAAAACGAGCATGTGTAGTTCTCTCTTAACCATATCTATCCTGAGAGATACGGTCGATACCTTTATATCCTATAGATGTATAAAGACATTGAATTGTTATATTACAAGCGATGCATATATACTGAGTAGGCGTAGGCGTTATTACAATACCATGCAGAATTGAAGTTGATCGAGATCAGAGGCTATGCCTTTCTACTATTCTTTCTGCCTTCCCTCGTCTCTCGGTTCCCAACCAAAGCGAACAGTTAACCTTTTATTAATATAGCCTTCTCAGTCCGGCGGAGGAATATACACAGATTAGACTATTCAAAGATCTATCCTGTTCAAAATAACACTTTTCTTTATTCTCCAAACCGATTGTATTCTCTGTTAAGTCTTAATCGTTATTTTAAAATACTAGAAATTTGGCTGAAGATAGTAATTTATATCGCTTTATGCGAAACTGCGTACAAAGTCACATTCGCTCTTTCCCGTTTGGTCGCGCAAACTCATTTCCATGATTTTTCTCGGCCCTTTTGTCTTACCATTTTTATAACTTTTGATTTCATTAGCAGTCTAGCTCCTTCTCTCTTCCTTTCATCAACTGACGGCTAAGCTGCCGCATCTTCCATAACCTCCCTGCTTCGCCTTCACATCATCTGGGGCTACCTACCAAATAAGGCAAACAGCTTATAGTTGATAGAGGTGAGCCGTATTTGTTCATATGTATATTCCGCAAGTAGCACACAAAAACCTTGACGGACTTTGGGCATCTCAACTTATTGCTGTATCAAACTAACAAAGTCCTATCAACAGAGTCACCATTTAATATGGCTTGGGATGATAATGACCATGGGCCTGGTATGACCGGATGTTCCAGTAATCTGGGATATGACAATAAATACAGCTTTGTTGAAGGGCACTCCACCGCCGAAGTTGGAAGAGAGCACACTTGCTATAACTGCGGCGAGACCGGGTATGCCCAATATGCTCTTCAATTTACCTTGTGATATTCTGCTGAAAGTTGCCACAGGCACAACAAGACCGATTGTTCTACACCCCGCCAATTCTCTAGGCAGTGCAATCATGCGGCAGGGAGGGCCACATGTCAAAGGACTGTCCTGACTCTGGCCCTATGGTGTGCCGCCGATGTAAAAAAGAAGGACACATGGCAAAGGACTGTGAATTGCCCGTCGTCTGTCCGCGCTGCAATGAGAATCACTACATCCGAGACTGCCCCATGCCTATGATCTGTCGGGTCTGCGAACAGGAGGGACATCTGGCCAGAGAATGCCCAGCTGCTCCTCCTCGCGTCTGCATAAATTGCCGGGAAGGGGGTAATGAGACATATCCACAATCTCTTTAAATGGGCCATACCAATACTAACTAGTAGGCCATGATGCTTCCTCTTGCGAGGCACCCCGAAAGATTGATCGCGATGCCGTCCCCGAACAGTCCCCCGCAGAAGCTCTGAAATTTCTACGCCAAGCTATCGCGGAGAAGGACCTTGATGACGCTAGAATTGCGGTCCAGATGTATGTCAAAGCACTTCCGGGAACTACCTATGTTCAGCTTGAACAGCTTCTGCGAGCCGAAGACATATCCCTGTTCCTCATTGCGGTGGAGAAGACAGACATGTCGGTAACCTTGACGAACATGGACTTGCAAGGCAACTTGGACAAGAAATACAGCGTTACGTATCGCTTCCAGAGTCGCCCGGCTCGGCCCCGCGAGAAAAATATTTGGCCACCCAGTGCCGAGGAAAACCTGGCTCGTCTTGCCGATGGAGGAGAGCCAGTGTCTCGTGGCATTCCCTTGTGCTCCAACTGCAGTGAACTGGGCCATGTCAGCCGCCATTGCCCGGTCGAGAAGCAGGAGGTACTTGACAAGGCAACAGTGACGTGTTATAACTGCGGAGAAACTGGTCATCGCGTCCGCGACTGTAGGCTTGGCCAGTAACTCCCTCCTCGCTGGAGATACTTATTTAACGATTCAATAGGCAAGACGCCGAGAACAGACAAGTTCGCATGCCGAAACTGCGGGTATGCATTGATTCCTGCTTTCCGAATATGTGGCTAGGGCTAACATTTAGAAGACAAAGTGGTCATACTGGCAAGGATTGTACGCGCACCTGATCCTCATTTCCATACAGGAATACTTTTGCTAATATAACTAGGCCCAGAGCCTCGTTCGGCCGAGAACGTCGAGTGCCGGAAGTGTGGCAAAAGTACGGGTGCCTTCGTGCCACTGTACACACTTTAGATGCTACTGCTAATACACTTGCTTTACAGAGGGTCACTTTTCAAAAGACTGTCCCCAGGGTGGTGGTGGCGGCAACACTTGCAGAAATTGTGGTCAAGAAGGCCACATCGCTCGCGATTGTACTGAACCCCGCAAGACAGTTTGTCGCAACTGCGATCAAGAAGGGCATGTCTCTCGTGAATGCCCAGAACCCCGAAACGTATCCAAGATGCAATGCCACAACTGCGACGAATACGGGCATATGTCAAAGGATTGCCAGCTGCCGCGAAACAGTACGTATCATCCACATATGCTCTGCTGTGTTTATAAACTGATCGCATGTGTGCATTTACCTTGCAGTGGATCGAGCGCGGTGTTCCAACTGCCAACAGACGGGCCATTTACGTTCGGCTTGCAAAAACAAAGCCCCCGAGGAAGTGTGTGACGATGCTATGATGGCCGACACTGGTTTCGGCAAACACAGTTTTGGCTACGGAAATAACAGTCTTCCCGATGTTGCTGAAGTTACTAGCGTGGCGGCTGGTGTATGGTAAGGAGAGTTCGGGCGTGTTCAGCAGACGGCGCCGTTAGGACGATTGGAACGGGGTAAGTCCATGGTGACGGCTAGAAAATAACAATATGGGAAACCAAGTGGGTGGCAGATACCAAACCGAAACAAACGGTGAAGAAGAGAAGACCCAGAAGAGCCTGTAACATTAATAGGGAAGGCTCCAAATCGGACGAGAATCAGCCATGCGCATGTTTCCCGCTAAAATTGCGGAACACACCTGCCTACTCCGTATAAAATAACAGTAGGTGGGTCGGCGCCAAGCTATCCGGGTCGTACCACAACGCCTGATTCGTAGTCTCCTGGACTGTATCTGTTCAAATACTCAACTCGTATTGCCTTCCACCCCACCATTTCCAATTCTAGACCTCGTCATCTCCACGACACCTAAGCCGATCGCTCGTAAAACTTGGAACAGACCTACAAGAAACGCTTTCCTCTGCTTGTATTCGGGGCCGTCTTTTCCCCTTAGACTGCTTGACATGGCTCCGACCGCCAATTCTGCGACTACCTCTTCCACAGCCAACGAGACGACGATAGCAAACGCTACGTGTCGTCCAAGAGACAATGCATTGACGACCGACGGATCATCGGGCGATACCAAAACGTCTACAGAAAATGGTGAGATGTTGAAGGCGACGCATCCCTGAACATTGAACTTCAGAACGCGACAGGAATTGACAAAGACCGCTTAGCTGGGGACAAGGACTTCTTCTGGACCTACACGGAGGAACCGCACCGCACTCGGCGACTAGCTATAATCAAAGCCCATCCGGAGGTTTGCTCAATCTGTGCTCACTTTCTGTATATCAATTGTGTCCGCTGACAACCTTTTTCAAGGTGACCAAGCTTTGCGGACCTGAGCCCCTAACGAAATACGTCGTTCTAGGCGTCGTGATATTGCAGGTAGTAGTCGGCTATGTACTTCGCGATACCAGCGTTTTTTCTTGGAAGTTCTGGGCGGCTGCCTATGTCATTGGTGCTTCTGCCAACCAGAACCTTTTTCTTGCTATCCACGAGATCTCGCACAACCTGGCATTTCGCTCGCCTCTGGCCAACCGGATGCTTGCAATCGTGGCAAACCTTCCTATCGGGATTCCCTATAGCGCATCTTTTCGGGTACGATACTGAAAACATACCATTTTGCATACATTCACTAGAATACAGGCTGACACCTGCTTTTCGATCACAGCCGTACCATTTGACCCATCACAAGTCTCTGGGCGTTGACGGTTTGGACACAGATTTGCCAACTGCCCTTGAAGCCTGGTTTCTCGATTCTATCCTAGGAAAAGCATTTTTCTGCACTTTCCAGATATTTTTTTATGCTTTGCGGCCCATGGCTGTGCTACGCATCCCGTTCACTTGGGTTCACGCCGTCAATGTGGTCGTCCAGGTTGTCTTCGATATCATTCTTGTCAAGACGCTGGGCTGCCAACCATTGCTCTACTTGCTTATTTCCTCATTTCTGGCTGGCTCGCTTCATCCTTTGGCAGGCCACTTTATTGCTGAGCATTACGTCTACAATTATGTAAGCCCTGAAGCTGCTGACCCAGTCAACGGCATAACTATCCCTGAGACTTATAGCTATTATGGCCCCCTGAATGGGCTCGTCTACAACGTGGGCTATCATAACGAACATCACGACTTTCCAGCAGTGCCATGGACACGCTTGGAGAAACTGCGACAGACTGCCCCTGAGTTCTACAATGATTTACCACATCATGTCAGCTGGACCTACGTTATCTGGCGCTTCATCTGGGATGAAACAGTTGGCCTTCACTGCCGCGTAAAGCGCAAGACCGGCGGACGAGTTGTTGGCGGAAGGCAGGCAAAGGTGGCCGATTGGGCGGAGAACGAGATTCAAGCCTGATCGTGAAAGATGACCACAAGTGTTCGAGTCATTACTTCTACGCGTTGATGTGCTTGTCCTTTTGCGGGTATGGCGTTTGGGCGGGAAAAGGAATACGACATTGTTAATTGCTATTAGTAAAGATCACTACTTTAAATTAGCTAGCGACTTGAAAGAACCAGCTGGCTGTTATCAGTTTGTAACGTGCCTACCTGTTTCACAAACACAGTTGCTATTGGCCATATGCCCACCCTTGTCGTCTAGCTCGGATTGAACGTAAAAATGAAGTATTTTTCTATCAGAGTTCCTCATGAACATGATTGTGAGCTTGGTCGAGCCGGTCCGGGCGGCCGCTATCTTTGTGCAAGTCGATACCAATTGAGCCATGCCACTTCTCCCAGACCGCTCGAAATTCTTTTTCCATCGCCGTTTCGAGCTGGTCTGGAAGAACTACTACATATTCCACATAAAGGTCGCCGAATTCAGTCCTATGGTACACGCTGTCACCGTCTTCATTCCAAACCGGCATTCCCTCGCCCTTGACGGTCTCAACATGGCCAGGCTGAACAACCTGACCGCTCTTGCGATGAAGCTCGACAATGTGGCCGTCGAGGTGGGTTATATTTCGCGTCCAATCACCCATCCAGGCTTCACGCAAAGATATGATCTCCTTCCAGAAAAGATCGTTATCTCGGCGTCGGAAGAAAACGCCATCAACGTGGTCCGGGTTGTCACTCGGATCCCCAGCTTCTTTCTCCATCAGACTCACGATGAGATCGCCCGCAACATAGTCAGGGCTGGCATCAGCCTCATTCTCATAGACAATACGCGACTCCTTGGCCGCCCCACGCTGTACTGTCAGCGACACAGTCGTCGGCCGCCGCAGCACTCGCTGGCCCTGGCACTCAGTGCAGACGTGCTTGGTAGACTTGCCACGTCCGCCGCATCGGTCGCAATGCATCTGAACTTGCTGGAACATGCCGGGGGCTAGCTGGTGCTTGGTCACGATAATTCCACGCCCGTGACATTTAGAACAAGTGTCTACTAGCTTGTCTGCTGCGCCCGTACCGTCGCAGTGGTCGCATATCTCTTGTTTGTCCCACTGGAATTCGACCGTGCGACCATTGTAGAAGTCGGACAATGCAATTGCAACTTTCAGCTCAACATTTGGTCCGCGGCGTTCGCTGGGCTGGCCGAAATGCCCTCCACCTCCGAAAAAACGGCCGAATACATCGAAAGGATCATGGTGGTGGCCGCCACCCCCTTGCTGCTGATGCTTTTTCAGACCTTCATGCCCATACTGATCATATATTTTTCGAGTTTGAGGGTCGTTTAAAGCCTCATATGCCTCTGATACTTCGACAAATTTGTCCTTCGCACTTGAATCACCCCTACGGAACGAATACGATTAGCAGCTGTTCTCAGCTCAGTGAAGACATCGAGAACTTCAAGCCAGGCTCACGGGTTCTTGTCGGGATGGTATTTTTTGCTCAGTTGCCGATAAGCTGATTTTATCTCTCTGTCGCCAGCTTCACGTTTTATACCGAGAATCTGTTCAAATGAAGCGTCAGAGAGACGACTCATATATTCTAACACGGGCATCTATTCCGTACCTTATAAAAGTCCTCAGCGCAAAACGCGAAGTGTATTACATACAGTAGAAGCAGGACAACTGCTTTCTGAAGTCCGACCATTCTCATGTGACAAAAATGAGAATTGCAGAAAGCACTGGCAAGAGAGGGGCAAACGGTCACCTTCCAGTTAGTGTTTGCACCTATTAGGGGACAAGGGGAGAGACGGTATTTCCCCCCGAGGGGAGCCTGAGGCGAAATTTAACTGGGAAAATAAATGAAAAGAGTCGGGAATGACTAGGGCGATGTGAAGGCTATGTAGCGGGTTGGACTTGTATGCCTTGCGCGATGGACATACAGTTTATCCAAATAAAGAAAACACCAGCGTGTTATTGTCTTATCTCTTATCAGTGCTGCATTTGAAATCGGGAGAATGTTATTCCGAGAACGATAAGACGATAAAGCTATTCGTATCTTGCTCTTTTTCGCTACAAGACGCATTATTCCTTTGCACTTGCATCGAGCTGGAGTCCGTATAAACGATTCCACGATGTCTGCCAAAAAATATGCGTTTGTTTCTATGGAAAATGAGGATGATGCGGACACGAAAAATGATAAGCAGCATAAGAAATATGGGAGAAGCAAGAAGGCCAACGCTTCAGGACACTCCCAGGCACGCCAAGGTCGATCTCAGCCTGAGGAGCAAGAGGCGAAGAGGCACTATAACAGCCGAGCACGAGCAACACGACGAAGCCAGTACGGCGACAAAGACTTCGAAGACCGCTGGGGAGACGAGGAGATGCCTTCTGAGAATGAGAACGTACACTACGACAAGGAAGAGTTTCAAGAGTCTGCGCCAAAGCGTCTTAAACTTAGCCACCGGATTGCTGAGACATCTGGCCACGAACAAACAAGAAATTTGGTGGGAAAGGGCGGAAGCGAGTTGGGAGATGGCGGCGTGGGCGGACCTTTGACCGACGATGGCGATTTGCCAGAGACAACCAGAGAGGAGCTTGCAGCGCAGCGGGACCGCGCAGACAGAGAGGCTTTTACCGATCGACTGAAGGCGCGGGATGACGACCGGTCCAAGAGAAAGAGCGTCGACACCAGCGAGTCTGCATCCAAGAGACAGATAGGAGATGATGCAAAAGCGCGAAGGGAGGCGGCCCCGGAACTGCGCCAACGTGCACGCCAAGAGTACCTCAAAAAGCGTGAGACAGAACGCTTGGCTCTATTGCGCAAGCAGGTCTCTGAAGAAACATCTGAGTTGCGAAGCGGTGCGCCATTGTCGGATCGAGAGAAAGCCGAATTTGCAAAAAACCGAGAGATTCTGCGACTGGCAGAGGAGCGACTGCGCATTGATGACCACCGAGATGGCTACAGAATGCCAGAGGACTACATTACTGAAAAAGGAAAGATCGACAAGAAGCAAAAGGAGGAGGCGTTGTATAAGCGATATGTCGACAGGGATGAGTATGGCCAAGAGAAGTTTGTCACTGAGTATGAAGAATGGGAGCGCGAGCAAGCGACCAAAGCGAAAGCGCAGATCCAGGGCCGCGAACGTGAGAACGAGGGCGAGTACGACTATGTTCTCGACCAGGCACAATATATTGAATGGTCTCTCGACTCACGCCTGCCTGCTGAAGGCAAAGGCATGACAAAAGAGCAACTGTTCTTGCAGGCACAGATTGATGCAGCCGAGAAACGACAACTTTCTATGCAGGAGACGCGCAAATCTTTGCCTATTTATGCGTACCGAGATGAGTTTCTGGCTGCTATGGATGAACATCAAATCCTCGTGATTGTCGGTGAGACAGGTAGCGGAAAGACAACACAGCTTCCCCAGTACCTTCACGAAGCCGGGTTTACCAAGGGTGGCATGAAGGTGGGTTGTACACAGCCGCGACGTGTGGCCGCCATGAGTGTCGCAGCTCGTGTCGCAGACGAGATGGGCGTCAAGGTTGGCAGGGAGGTCGGCTATTCAATCCGGTTTGAAGACTGTACAAGCGACAAGACGATATTGAAGTACATGACGGATGGCATGCTGCTTCGAGAATTTCTCACAGAGCCAGACCTCTCTGGATATTCCGCCATAATGTAGGGTAACCACCTCCTCGGTATCTTGCTCATCGCATTCACCGGACTTTCAACCTTTACTAATAAATCTAGGATTGACGAGGCGCATGAACGTACAGTTCATACAGACATCTTGTTGGCGTTGGTGAAAGATTTAGCAAGAGAGCGTCGCGACCTAAAGCTGCTCATATCGTCGGCAACAATGAACGCGGAGAAGTTCGCTCTTTATTTTGACAACGCTCCAATCTTTAACGTACCAGGGCGGCGTTATCCGGTCGACATATTTTATACACCTGCACCTGAGGCAAACTACTTGCTGGCAGCGGTGACAACGGTCTTCCAGATACATACGACTCAGAAAAACGGCGAGTGAGTGCCTCGGATGTGAACTAGTTGAAGTATATGCTTTTTGAGAACAATTGCTGACGGTTAAGCATCTTGGTATTTCTTACGGGCCAGGACGAGATCGAGGCAGCGGAACAGCAGATCACCGATATTTCGCGCAAGCTTGGTGGACGCATCAAGGAGCTTGTTATATGTCCTATCTATGCCAACCTGCCGTCCGATTTGCAAGCAAAGATTTTTGAGCCGACCCCAGACGGCGCCCGAAAGGTCGTGCTGGCTACCAATATTGCCGAGACCAGCTTGACGATTGATGGGATTGTATACGTCATCGACCCCGGATACGTTAAGGAGAACGTTTACAATCCGGCGACAGGCATGTCGAACCTGGTGGTCGTACCTTGTTCGCGCGCCTCCGCCAATCAGCGCAGCGGCCGAGCCGGGCGCGTTGGCCCTGGCAAATGTTTTCGTGAGCCTCTTCTTCTTCTCGATGGTAGGTGTGAAAGCGGGGTTGGGGCTTGCTAACAAGCTAGGACTGTACACGAAGTATGCCTATATGAATGAGATGGAGGAGAGTACAACACCTGAGATTTTACGAACCAACCTGAACAGTGTGGTGCTGCAACTCAAGAGTTTAGGCATCAACCAGCTCCTTGACTTTGAATTTATGGACCCTCCGCCGACAGAGTCTCTGATCAGCGCGCTGAACCAGCTCTTTGCGCTGCAAGCGCTGAACCACAAGGGAGAGCTGACAAAAGTCGGACGACAGATGGCTGAGGTGTGTCTCTCAGAAAGCTAGAGTGGTGTTGACTCTCCATTTTGCTGACATGCGCCAGTTTCCCACGGACCCTATGCTTGCCAAAGCCGTCATTGCAGCTGGCAAGGAGGGATGTGTCGAGGAAGTGTTATCTATTGTGTCGATGCTCGGAGAGGCGTCGGCTCTCTTCTTCCGACCTAAAGACAAAAAGATTCACGCGGACAGCGCTCGTGCTCGGTTTACTGTGAAAGATGGCGGGGACCATCTCACGCTTTTGAACATCTGGAATCAGTGGGTGGACAGCGACTTTTCGGCCATCTGGTCTAAAGAGAACTTTCTCCAGCAGCGGTCTTTGACGCGTGCGCGTGATGTAAGGGAGCAGCTGGCCAAGCTTTGCGAGCGGGTTGAAGTCGAGCTGTCGTCGGTGGGCGCCAGCCACATGGTTCCTATCAAGCGCGCCCTCACGGCTGGGTTCTTCCCCAATGCGGCACGGATGCAGCGTGACGGCGCCAGTTACCGGACCGTAAAAAGCAACACGACCGTGTACATCCACCCAAGCTCAGTGCTGATGGGTATCGATCCCCCAGTGCGTACGGTTATCTACTTTGAGCTGGTGCAGACAACAAAAGAGTACATGAGATCGTGCCTACCTATTGAAGCGAAGTGGCTTTCGGAGCTGGCGCCTCACTTTCACAAAAAGAAAGACATGGAGACATTGGAGGAAAAGAAAATGCCCAAGAGTCACCAGCAAGCTTGGTGACGCTCCCATGGCTGATCAGTTGAAAGAAGAAGCTCTGAATGGAGTCTTCCTGAAAATTTGCTGCCGTACATATATGCAAATTCATCATTACATTCATCAATAGACACATCAGTTCGGTTAAGTAAGGAAACGCATAAAATGCAAACAAAAAAGGACTGATATGAGAGAGGCCATCATTTCATAAGAGTTCGTTTCCATTAGCCACCCCAACTTCTTCTTCTCTTCCTCGAGCCGCGGTCGCTGTCTTCCCGCTCGTAGTAGCTATCGCGGCTATCTATCGAGGCAGCCCGACGGTCTCGATGATGTGACTGCCCTCGTGAATCCACCTTCTGATACGGGACGTTTCCGCTGTCGCTATATGGCCGCTTTCGTTTCTTGTCGTCATCACCGCCTGGGAGACTGCTGTATCCGCCGTCTTTACTGTCTGGCTTGTCTTCCAACAGTGCGTTGACTTTGTTCAGGCCCTTGAGGACTTGACCGACAGTGCCCAGGAAATCCGATTGCCGTCTCCCACCCAGGCTGTCAATAATCTCGCCGATGTTCTGTGCTATGTGATTGACGGCGTTGGCATCAGTGCCGGCAACGCCCCATTGGCCACGATCATTCAATCTGTCATTGTGGTGGTTATTCTTGTACTCGAAGTCGCCATGAAGCGAGTTCCATGCATGGCCACTCTGAGCATGCCCACCTTCGCTTAGGAGGTGTCCGTGGGGGTCAAATCGATCAGGAAGGATTTCGATAGCATCCCCATCAGTGTCATCGGATGTCGTCGATACTCTGCCGCTCTCAGATAAAGCTGCACTTTGATCTTCTTTTGCATCCCGCTGAGACTGATTGTGGTCTTGTAGCTGAGCATGGTGCCGTCTTAGCGTGCGTGAAGATTGTGGCGAGAGGGGTATGAACGAGACAGCCTTTTCGCTATTGTCCACGCCGCTGGTGTCATCTACAGCTGGATACCCTTCAGTGTTCACATCCTCTATCACAAAATGTTAAAATTGAGCACATACAACAGAGACGAGGCGAAGCAATGGGGAGAAGGGAAGAAGTTGTCGAATCTATTCAGAATATAGCCAGTGAACGCACCAGTATGGAGCCTCAGTTTATCTGGTGGACTAGAGGCGGCATTCTGAGAGATGGAAACTGTATGACTTACATTGTCAGTGTTGTGAAATGGGGGCGAATCTGGGCTGGCGCGATCCTGTCCGACAGTCGGTCCCGGCGCTGAATTAGCGGGCAGGCTTGGCTCACCAGGCACTGCGACGCTTGAAGAAGGGGCTGTTGGAATGGTTCGATCTGGAGGTCCCGGAGGCCCCGGAGGCGGCGGCGGATAGCCGCTAGAGTCAAGAGGGTTGTATGTATCATTGGCGACTCCAGCCAAGTTCGTGGCAGCGGCGTTGGAATGCTGCATTAGTCCACCTGGAGGTGCCAAGGGTGCTTCTTGCCTAGGCAGAGGATAGAAGGCACCGCCCGATGCATGTGGAGGTGACGCTGGGCGACTATCAGGGATGTACCCGTCATTTGCGCCATCTCTGCGTTCGCGGTCTGCTTCAGACTTTTTGTTAGTTGCTTGCTCTCCGGCTTTGCCTGGACTTTGAACGGGTATCAACACATACATTCACGGCCTTTCTCTCGACTTCTCTCGCTTCTCTCGTTTCTCTCGCTTCTCTCTCGGCCATCCCGGACTCCGTCCCGGCCAGTAGCATCGTAATTGTCTAGACCCCCCAATTTACCGTTGCTGATGCTGTAGTTGTTTTGCTTATCAGCTTTCTTCCCGTCTTCATATTTCTTGATGCCTATGGCGGCCGCTGCCGCCGCCGCCGCCCCTGCTCCTGCAGCAGCAAGTTTTCGCAGCCTAGATCGGCTGCGACTCCGAGTATCCTTCTCTTTCTTCAATTTTTCGCACTCGCCACCATCATCAATATCTGCGTAGCTTGAGTCATCCGCGTTATCGTACACATTGGCGGGCCCACGAGATCGATGTTCACGACTGCGTTTGCGCCGATGGCGCCCATCAAAATCAGCGTCCTCAGCAGCACTGCTGTACCCACTATTTGTTCTCGACTCGGGATAGGGAGGGTCATCAGAGTATAGCGGCCGTTCGCCATATTCAACCAGACCTAGTTCGGGGTCAGCTCCTGAAGGCGGATTGTAGCCCGCGTCTGGGTTATGGGGAGACCGCCTGGCACCAGCACGTGTTCCTGACCTGCTTTGGGAGCGGGAGTGGGAGCGAGAACGTGGGCGGGATTCAAGCTGCCGACTCCGACGTTCTTCCTCGTATTCTTCATCTGCGAGCTCTCTGTCTCGCTCGTGCTCTTTCTGTTCCTTCTTATCTCTGTGCTTGTCGTAAAGCTTCTTGGCGGCTGCACCGGCCAGACCGGCCGCCACAACTTCGGCGCCTGTTCGTAGACGGGAGTGTGAGCGTGACTTTCCGCTTTGACCACGGGACTTGGAGCGGATATGGTGGACAAGGCCGGCAACGGCGGCCGTTCCTGCCGCCACTTTGGCCACAGATGAAGCGCGGGAGCGGGCTTTCCGACTGGTGCGGGACTGCGAGCGGCTGTGGTACTCCTCGTCTTCGTCTCCGCTGTAGCGATGCAGGCTGCGCCCTCGATTCCGCTCTTCGCGGTCGACCCGGCTCGACTGGAGGTACTTGGCAGCCCCGGCGACTGCAAGAGCTGCCGCTGCAATCCCCAAGCCTGTTTTGAGGGTCGAGTGATGGCTGGGCGAGCGGCTGCGTTCCCGTTCCCGTGAGGCAGACCGCTCGCGGTCTTCGCCAAAGCGGTCGTTGTAGGTGCTGTGGGCACGCTTCAGCACCTCGGTGCCAAGAGCTCCCAGAGCGGCTCCCGCAATGACCTTCCGCCCCCGATGTTCGGGAAGCTCGCCATCCTGGTTACGACGGGAGCTAAGCAGGGCGCCAATGCCGGCACCCGCGAGAGCACCCTCGGCCAGATGCCGACGGTGCTCAGATGCCGGAGGAGTCGTTTCTCGGCGAATGACTGTTTTTTTGGTGACGTAGTATTCATCATCAGCGGAAACGTCTCCATCAGATGCATAGTCCCGACGGTGGTGGTGGTGGTGGTGGTGATGATGGCGGGAGGAGCTGCGGTCATGTCGTCCAAGCTGTGCGACAACAAGGTCTTCGCGATCACCACGAAGAGGCCCAACCTCGCGACGTTCTCGGCGCTCATAATAGTAGTCATCCTCTTCATGTGACTCCTTCTTCCTTGGCCGCTCTCTTTCACGAGTGACGAGCACACCCTGGCTCTGGCGCGGAATGATGACCGGAGAAGGCGCCGGAGCATCCTGAAGAATGATGCGCTGCTCAACTGGCCGCTGGCGGATAACTATTGGGGCCAGAGGTGCGGGCGTTGGCTCATAGTACTCCGTTTCCTTATGCCAGCGCTCCACTTCGCCACCGTGGCCATCGCCGCGGCGGTCCTTGGAATAGCTCTCGACGATAATCTGGTCGTCGCAGTCGTCACGATCAATGTCTTTTGTCGATTCGTAGACGATACGCCGACCATCGTCGTCATAGTAGCGCCGGGTGTGCTCGGATATTTCAAGCGCTGAGCGTGGACGCTCAGGTGCATAGATCCGGCGATCTACTTCAAGCAGATCGTTCGACGAGCGGCGTCCTCTCCGCCGATCCCGAGGCCCCCGGACAATATCTTCGACGCGCGTGCGGTCGACTTCTTCGACTCGTTCAACTTGGCCGTGACCGACCTTGTAACGTCGCACAGTTGTTCTTTTGTACCTATCATCGTCATCGTCAGAAGAATATATTGCGTCCCGCCTGCGACCTCCTGCATAGAAGTCGGACTCAGGCATGACTGAGAGGCGCTTTGAGGTATGGGTTGAGCAGGGGATGAATTCCCTCAGATCCTCGTTGTTTCTTAGTCGAAAGAAGATTGAAGAAAAGGTATGTGTAGCTATAAGATAGGACGTATGTCGTGAAAAGTAAAGGTGGTACAGTAATGTTTGCGGGTTCAAAGTCGTATGTAGAAAAAAAAATACGTTATCCTTGATCGCTGGTGATGAAGGAGCATTTGCGTGTTGTCTGACGTCGAACACGGCGGAAGAAGCGGGGGAGGGGAAATACTGGGTTTGAGCGAGCGGGCCACGCGCCTAGGCTGACGGCAAGTGACCGCGGGGATAACCAGTTAAATCTTGTTATTGCAAGATAGCCACATGACCGGCCTCAGGAGACTTGCATTTTCTGCAGAATATTGCCATCTCAATTCTGTATCATTCTTAGGCTTCAAATTCGCATCTGACGGCGCCCCCACCCTCTGCTCATGCGTGCTCGCATCGTACTCTTACTCGTAGAATAATGGGAGAAGACCATACAGTTCCTACGAGTATAGGTGTTATTCTTCGAAGAAGCGCAAAGGATACGTTATTGTATCGCCAACAGGCAATCGAGTCGCTTTCGCTTTACTTTCAACACTCAGCAACGGCGTATTGGGAGGCTGAGGAGGGGTTCGGCCCATAAATTCGCCGTCTCCTCATTTTATGCGTAACATAATCGAGTTATCAGCATTGCACAATATGGTTGATGATGCAGGGATCAGGACTAAGCGACGACAGTTAACGGCGACACGTGTGTATCCTAGTGTCAACTGGCTCGGTACGGCTGGGAACTAAACCCTGTCCTGATTAGTAACGCGCCCTAAGCCTGTTTGCCAAACGCTGGCCCACGGTGTGAAACTTACCAGTACGAGTATGAGTACGAATACATCGTAGTTGGCCACATTGTCGTATGCAGTTGTCCCAGTTTTATTTACTAATAACTAATGAGGTCAATTACGGACATTGTCTGCGTTGTATAATGCACCTACTCGCGTTCTTCAGAACAGAACAGCTAACAAAGCCTTACTCCGTACGAGTACAGAGCTCAAGTCGCCCCTCTGTCAACTGTTGATTGTTTACAGTGGCGAAATCTAAAGACGCCCCTGAAAGATACTTGTACGAGTAATGCCCCAACGCCCCTGTCAGACTCTGGAATGACGCGCACTGTGGCATGCAGTTATGTAAGATATCTGCTTCCGTCTTACGAGTACCTCGCCGATTTTGTACACCTTGCCCACAGTCCTCTACCTGCGCAAATCTTCGTTGCTGGCATGGTCTAAGGTAATGAATGAGAGGGGAAAAAATGGATTGAGCCATATAGCCTAATGCCTTGTAAGACTAGGCAGAAAGATGAGCGAGCAAACGTTTGTATCTTACCTATGCTGAAGCAACTCTCAATCATGTGCCCCATTGCTGACAATCCCAAGCACACGTGTGCAAGTAGTTATAATTTACGGGCATACGGAGTACTGCTTGCTTTTATGCAATTAGGTCAGTTGCCCAATTTCTAAGGCAAACTTACTGCTATTTTCAATGCGTGCACTTCTCACGCACGTACCCCTAAGCTGTTGACCTCGTGCGCTAAATTGCCTTGCGACACAAGAGTCGCCTTGTTAATATTTGGCATTAAGCTTAATAATGTCTGGAATCGTAGGTAATATTCCCAAGCTACTATGGGCTACTGACTCCAAGGTTCAATGTCTGTCCAGGGCCAGACATCCATGTAACGGGCGCTGTCGCTGCGGGCATAACATGACTGCCTGGGGGAACATATTATTGATGAGGAAATTGGTGTAAACACTTACCATTGGCAGATGATTGATGGATGTATATTGTAGCGTTGGCTAATGAAATATCTAAAACGACCTGTAAACATATCATGCGTTGCTGTACCTCACCCAGGCAACAAAATATGTGTACCAGGTGGCGAGAAATGAATCTTACATGCGGCTAAAGTATTATTCAATAGCTTCAGTGTTAGCACATTTCTGAGGCAATCGACATTTTGTAAAGGATAAAGTATCTGCAAGTAACTGATAGCTTAAAAGTACATCACGGCTTATTGCCTGTCCCGCGAGCGTACAATGACAGGAGACAGTACTCTTTGCACAAGCTCGTTCGACCTCCTGCCCTAAGTTAATTGAACAAGAGTAACAGGCCTGCCCCACGCAGGTTTTTTTTAATGACTTCAACGACGAGGGAGCACTTTCACCAACTCTCGTAAACGGAAATAGCTTCCGCAAATAGACTGTCTATCTGTGCTGCCAGTGAATTCGCGGCAGTGACCAGATTCGACGGTACTTTGCTGGATACTGCCGAGCTGAACTTGGATGTAGCACTCCTCTGAAGTTCCAAGTTCACTAACGTAACCGGAGTCAATAACAGGTGGTCGAATTTCGGCTTGGCGGCGATGAGATTTGTCAGTGTTATGTTGACATCCGCGGTCAATCCTTGAGTCGCGACAGCGACACTGACGGCCTCAAGAAAAGACAGATTGGCCGAAGACTGTGCAGTTTCGGTGGCTGAATGTATGCCGTGGAGGAGGACTGCAGACTTCACCACGATTGGCAACGAGCCTAGGATGTCCCCCCCCCAGGAGACGACAGTTTGATTCAGTGCTGCCGTATCAGAGGCCACAGTTTTCAGGGCTGACACAATCGCGGCTCCATCTGCGAGTACCGTGGGGACGAAGAACAGCCCAGCTGAGAGAAGGCGTTTTGGGAGCATTTTGCTGGGTGAACTGGTCTTGATCATTAGATAAGAATTCACCATAGCGGATCTCAACACAGGGGCGTAACTTGATTTCTATAGATATTTATATGTTGTCAAATTGACTGTGCGAGATTATCCGCTCGGCAACTGTACATCTGCTTTCACAAGCCTTAGCTGTACAATTCTTCTGTTGCATCTGATCAGCTCTACCCCGCAAAGATCGACCGAAGGACTGGGAATGTCACATAGCTATCCGCTGATTAAAATTTGGCAGAATGTATGGGAGTGGTCTCTACATGATATACCATGCCTAAAGTACCGATCGACTCAATGAATTTCCCACGAAACAGTGGTATGTGAAGGCACGTGGGACTTCAAGAACAGGTGGCAAAAGTGACGAGAAATGAAAGCAACACAGGCCTGTTCCAGGCACCAGTTGAAATTCGGACACATCCTCGTTTTGGGAGGGACTAGAGACAATGTAGACAATTGGCTGATTGATATGCAGAACCGAGGTTGTCCATATGTGGAAGACAAGAGACCCCAACTTCGTGAAAGTACACAAGTGCTAAGAATTTAGCTAAACAAACTATTTACACTTAAGAAGGTGGAACGATTTTCGAGAGAGCGTAGGGACCTTGAGCTAAGGTTCGTATTTGAAAGTACTAGTCAAAAGCGTAGATTTAGATTATGCAGCTCATATGTATGTACGGAGTTCTCCATCTGTGAGAGCATAACAGGCAAACACAAAACTCGTTACAGACTGTGGATCGGCATTCATATACCATTGTGCTTGAAGTCTATTTAGGGACGTCGGTGGTGCTGAGTCCAGTCGCTACATTTATCCTGTATATCATGGTTGCCTGGCATTGGGCGGGCTTGTGATGATAGTTATTGATATTGCCATGCGCTTTAATTTGTTGGTTTGGTGACTAGCTATGTATGTACAAACCGCCATGCAGAAGTGCCCAATACAGGACGTAAATATGAAAGTGTCAGAGACTCATAGCTAACTGGCAAGGAGCGAGACAAGTTGGTGGCGTTAGAGGGTGGCTGAATACGGGCTGCTACCAATTAATGTCTGCCATTGCGTGATCTTCCCGGGCCCATATTAAATCAAGCTTAATCCGAGAGCCCAAGTAGATTTCCACATGACTTGACGAGCCATGGTGGAGCGACCAAAATACTAAAAAATGGCTCGTATAGACTAATTGCAGACTGCAGGAAGGTGGGCAGATCGATGCGATGCGATTCCGAAGACCGTATAAGCCCCAGACTTACGTTGTTAGAGAGGAAGTTGGAAAGTAGCTTTACAAGGTCTGGTGATGTGGCGAAAGGAAAAGAAACTGAAGAGCAGGGGGGGCTAAAGGCTTGCTATGAGTTAGCCTTTGCAATGCTATAAGAGGCGATTTCCTCTCAGTTCGTACGGCTGATATTCCTGTTCTGGAACTAATTTAGAGGCGGCGTGGGCGTGCGTCGCGTCAAGACACAATGATAGTAAGATTATCCTCTGCTAAAAATGAACAAAGAAGTCCTGCCGGCTCTGAAGCAGAATGTGGGGAATTTGTGGAGAAGAGCCTTCTGCGGACAAGTACTTGCCCGAACTCACGGTACTTTGTGTATGCACGATCAGGACTAACTGTAAACGTAGGCATAGAAAAAAAAAGCTTTCTGCTACTGAAGACGCGAGCTTTTCTCTAACAGAAACGTGGACTACAGTGCACACTGCGTAGAAAATATACGCGCACTATAGATGACGACCTAGGTAGAATGATTAACATCATTTTAGGATATTACTTCTCTCAACAACATGAATTATGCTGGTTCAGTCTGATATTTCTGACCAGGAAGCAGTACTGGATCAAAATTTCAACCTGCTTTTTTGGGCAGCTTAATTATTGCTTATGCCGATACAAAAAGACTAAATATAGCGTCCATTCGTACTAAATATCTTACAGGCAATGGGATTCAACTGTTGTAAGCGTGGAACGCCAGATTTCAAGAGTTGCCCTGGAGGTGACGTTGCAAACAAGAAAAAAAAACGAGCTTTCTTCTCTCAAAATTGTTCGTAGGTGTCGTATTTCCGCTTCCAATGGTACCGTTCTTATAGCTAACAAATGTCTCAAGAAAGAAAAAGTCAAATCACTTTTGGGGAGGCTGTCTCGCCACTGGCCGTTGTTCTACAGAGGACACACCTGGCCTTGGTACAAGTAGAGACAGCTGTTAATGTCGCATCAATCAGGCTCAAATAATTCCTAAATCATTAAGTTGCAAATTTCTAGGTTAAGATTCGAGCTCCACATATGGTGATACGTTAAGAACGAATCCCAGACTTTATCCTAGTGCTCTTTCCTAATCTTTGCGTCACTGGCCTCCAAACCAGCCAGGGCTTTTCAGTTACAGCACTAGCGATACAAAAGCTGCCAGCCAGGGGACGCATTGTAATTGGTGTCTAGAATATTACATTGGAAGAGACGATACCCACCCATTTTCGGGACAGACTCCGGCAACACAAAAACAAGTTTAAAGCAGTATTACAGGACGTAATAGCAAAAACTCTGTAAGCGTGTTTGGGCGAAAAGGCCTTGTCTACATAGTACCTGATCACCTAGCCAAGCTGGTTAGTTTTTTTTTGGTATAAAATATATATAAAGTGTTACGAGCATAGTAGGTGCTTTAGTCAGATCACCCTCAGTAACGGTTCCCTAATTTGTTTGTTGTTAGGAACACAGGGAGTATTCCGGTCGTTTCGTCGTTGTCAGCGTCTTTGCTGTATTCATCCGCGTTGCGGGCAAGTCATCCGCAAAGCGGGGAATTCATCTGCTGTGCAGGAATAAAATCAATAAACAAGGAAGCAGTGTAATAGTACGTGATGTCTGAATATAGTGTAAGTTGGTTGATTTCTCTAATCTACAGGAACAATGACGAAATGTCTGAATAAATACACAAAGGACCCGCACGTGATCCCACGGGCCGGGATCGTGCGTAGCATTAAGGGTACATATACACCTTCTTAAATAACAATTTACTTGAAAAATTTACTTAAAAAAGGACAGTAAGAAAAAAAAGATTTAATTTCATAGGTTTTAAAGAATATTTATACGTTAAGTCTTTAAAAAATATTTTCAAAAATAAATTAAAGAATTTAATGTATTACCTTTATTTTTTAAAAGTAATTTTGCTTAATTGTTATAGTCTGTTATATTTTAAAAAGGCAATGTTTCTTTTATATACTGTCACATAAAAAATACCTGATTAGCTTGGCTCGGTGATCAGTTAGGGTGGGGAGCACCAACCTTGGTTGGTGGGCGCTCTGCGGACGACTTAAAGGTGGGGCGTAGCCCGGTTAAAGCAGAGGTACCGACCCGATACTCCAATCTGGAAGTTAAAGAAAGTTGCATAAGGGCGGAAGAATGCATATCCAGGTGAATTATCTGCGATACATAACTGTACCGTCTCAGAGAACGCTAGGAAAACTGACAGGTTCACTGTTTGGTGCCGTGCATGCTATCTTACAAAATCAGTCGGATGCCGCGTATCATCAGTTCAAGCAAGATTAACGAAGTCTAATTCGACATATCCTGCACGGCCCTGTGGTTTTCTCCCGTAGATGCACCCACTAAATATATGCGGAGTACAACTGTATATGTCCAGGAATCGACGCCCTTTAGCCTGCTTTTATGTTCTCCCCTGCCGCAACGGCAAATGTGAAGTGCTTAAGGGGCTCGGTCTAGTTCTTATATAAACCTACAGCGTTTTCCTACTGAGTAAAATCACCGCATCTTTATTATTGCAATCAGTCTCTGATTCTATTTGGTGGCAGACCGTTAGGCTTCTCAGCCGATAAGCCTCCCATCAACATCATAGCTTATACCTTTCAAATTTGCAATGGCAAACAAGCTTGCTATAAGCTCCATGTCTCTTGGCCGGTGCTTTGCCGGCCGCTCTCTTGCCCACAAACTTGATATGGGTAAAAAATACGGCTATCAAGGTATTGAGCTCTTTTACGAAGATCTTACTGATGTCGCTGAAAACCAATTCAACAACCATAAGCCCCCGCCTGCTTCGAGCTTTCTACCTGCAAGTACACTGCTCGCAGCTGCGCGTCACATATATAAGCTGTGCTGCGCCCGAAATCTCGAGGTCGTATGTCTCCAGCCATTCATGCACTACGACGGCCTCGTAGATCGCGATGCACATACCATTCAACTAGAGAAATTGGCGTTCTGGTTCACGTTGGCTCGCGTGCTTCATACGGACTTGGTCCAAATTCCTTCAAATTTCCTTCCCCCGGATCAAGCCAGCGCCGATACCGAACTCATCGTGTCGGACCTGCGCGAGGCTGCAGATCTCGGATTAGCCCAACACCCACCGGTTCGATTTGTGTACGAAAGCCTCTGCTGGGGTACACGTATTGACATATGGGAGCGCTGTTGGGAGGTTGTCTGCAGGGTTGACCGGGCCAATTTTGGGATATGCCTCGATAGTTTCAACATTGCAGGACGGATATATGCGGATCCGACGTCAGAAGATGGCAAGCTTATCGGTGGTGCGGATGCTGTCACAGAATCGATGGCGAGACTGGTGTCTGCGGTCGATCCGAAAAAGGTGTTTTATGTGCAGATTGTGGATGCAGAACGACTGACTGAGCCGCTGGTCGAGGGCCATATCTACTACAACACATCAGCCCGCGCGGATGAGCTGGTTTAGGAACTGCAGGCTGTTCTACGGTGAGAATAATTGCGGAGCGTATCTTCCCATTAGAGAGATAGCTGAGGCCTTTTTTCACGGCCTGCAGTTTGAAGGATGGGTCAGCTTAGAGCTGTTCAATCGTCGCATGTCGGACAGCGATCCTACGGTACCAGAGGAGCTAGCGAGACGGGGTGCGGTATCTTGGAGTAAGTTGATGTGCGATTTGAACTTGCAAAATGAAGTTCCGGCACATTTATAAAGCTATTAGAGTACAAAGTATCCTGCACCTAATCATACTTTTCAGTGAGTTCATGCAAATCACACTGGAGCCAAATGGAGTAATGATCCTTCGTATAAACCCCTTGTCGTGCATTTGATACGCCCCCCTCTTAGTTATGTCCAATCCGATTGGACACTCACTATTCAAGCTTTTCTAGATTCAGATGCTTTGCAACAAACTCGACCGCTGCAGTATAACCGAATACACCTAATCCACAGATCACGGCCTCTGCTTTGTCACTGAAATAGCTATGCTGGCGCCACGGCTCCCGGGAATGAACATTGGAAACGTGCACCTCTACATATGGAATTTTGATTCCAAGAAGTGCATCCCGCATGATTATGCTTGTGTGTGTCAGACCTCCTGGGTTGATGATAATGGCCGAGACTTTTTCTCTTTGTTCATTGACGGTGGCCACATTAGGTCCATATCCTGCCGCCTCATGGATCCGATCGATTATGGCGCCCTCGTGGTTGGATTGAAAGGTCTCGAGCGACACACCGAGGCTATTTGCCTGAGTGATGGCTTCCTTCTCGACATCAACTAGAGTCGTCGAACCATAAATGTGTGGCTCTCGAGTGCCAAGCAAATTGAGGTTAGGGCCATTTATGAGTAGTATTCGCCGAACCATAGTGATGCGTTAAATGTGAGGAATCAGGGATAATATGAAATTATATTCGAAGAACGTGAAAGAGCGTGGGAGCTGAGAGTGTATCGGACCACATATGCATTCCTAATTGTTGTAGAGGCCAAACCAACCAGGCTCTATTTATTACGCGTATGGTCTTGCAAAAAAGAAACGAATATTTTCCGTTTGGTTAGCCGGGAAATAATCCCGTATTGAGCGGCTAAACCCTGAGCCGGTGGATAGATCGGTATAGGGGATAAGCATTCCACATAAAGCAGGCCTTTGCGTACGAAGTACCTGGCTAATACGGAGCGTTAAATATTAGAAAGTCGATTGACTACCATTTACTGCACAGTATGTGAGAATAATACTTGCCCTGCACGGATCTTTCATGGTGTTCGGTTGACCGTTAGCAGAAGGGCTTGAAAAATCAATGAGGAGCAGCGAGATAAGATACGAAGCCAAGCCACAGGCAAAAGCTTGGATCTATGCTAAGATACATACATACTGTATGTACCTATACCACTTACTACCCCGCACTCTAGCTTGGGGTGCATAGTGGTCTCGGCTTCTACCGGTTTAGGATTAAAGCAACTGTCCAGAGGTTATCGCAAATTTGTTTTCCCCCCAAGTTTGTCTAGACTTTTACTTGGCCTATTCCATTTCACAGAAAAGGGAGACATTAGTTTAAGGCAAAGCTACAAGAAGTTTGATTGACCATGTCTGAGATAAGCGACCAGGAGCTTGACGAAATATATGCCTTTGCTGTGCAGTTGGGAAAAGAGGCAGGCAGCAAGCTAATGGCTGCCGCCCGTTCGACTTTCAATGGCGGAGCACAGACAAGGCAAGACTATAATGAGAAAGACAGTGCAGTAGACATTGTTACTAAGGCAGATGAAGGTGAGCTGGCTATTGGCAGATTCATGGAAGCGCGTGCCGGTATAATTGAGTGCGACAAATTTAACAGCTTTCTCTCTAGATGTGGAAGAATTTATCAGAGAGGCAATAGCTGCCAAGTATCCCAGCCATGAGTACTTCTCCCATTCAAGATATACCAGTATTGGAACCCTACAACGCTTGAAAACTTTACTCTGAATGCGTCTTTACTAAACAGCACAGGTTCATCGGTGAAGAATCCTACTCCAGAACCGCTTCTCGATCTTACCTCGTCAAGAATTCCACACCAACATGGTGTGTAGACCCACTCGACGGCACCGTCAACTTTTCGCACCTATTTCCTATGTTCTGTGTCTCGATCGGCTTCATACTCGACGGCCGACCCGTTATCGGGGTCGTTTTCGCTCCGTTTCTAAACCAGCTGTTCTCTTCATGTCACGGCCGTGGAGCATGGCTAAACGAAACGCAAGCTCTGCCATTGGTACGAAGTCCTATACCTCCTATGCCCGAGCGGGCGCCTGGAGGTTGCATCTTTTCTTGCGAGTGGGGTAAGGATAGAAAGGATACACCTGATGGGAACCTGCTTCGAAAAGTAGATAGCTTCTTGAATATGGCTGCGGACGTCGGAGGAAGGGGAGGAAAAGGGGGAATGGTACATGGGGTAAGGAGCTTGGGAAGGTATGAATATCCTTTTTTGTTTACTTTATACGGACTGAGGATTTGTGCTAAACTGATAATTCGAATACCCAGTGCCACACTTGACCTGGCCTACACGGCAATGGGGGCATTCGACATCTGGTGGGAGGGTGGATGCTGGGAGTGGGATGTTACAGCGGGTATCGCCATTCTACAGGAAGCTGGCGGTCTCATTACAACGGCGAACCCTCCTCCCGACCCGCAAACTGCCAAGATTGAAGACGCAAAACTAGGAAGCAGGCTTTACCTGGCCATAAGGTATTCATGAATTCTCTCTTCTGATTGTGGTAAATCTCTCTGACCGTTTAGGCCGGCAGGAGCCTCGACGATAGAGACAGGTCGGCTGGGACAAGAAAGGGTTGTGCGAGAGGTATGGAAACGGGTGAGAGAATTGAGCTATACTCGGCCAGATGCGTAAGCATAAAGTCAGTATCATCGAGAAGAGATGCTTCGGCTAATTTGGCTCCCGGTCGGCGATGGCCATTTCTGCTCAAGCTCACAAGGCAGGTGTTTACCAGACGTTTCATTTGAACTTAAGAGTGATTGGACTGTGCCTTTTGCGCTTTGACGGCACAAACTGGACGTCTTTTAAGCGTACAAGCCAATATATATTTATATGGACCACATTATCTGTTAATCTAAGCCCATAGTCTACCGTAATCTAGAACCTAAATAAATTTCTACGAACTGAATTAAGAAGGAAATCTATTTCCGTAACCTACCCTGTCGCCTCTAAAGCTGTTTCCCGATCTCGCGTCGCTTTGGTGATAGCGTGGTCGCCAAGCCGGATTAACTCTGCTACAAAGCTTTCGATTATTTGCATGTTGGCCAACTCATTCTGTGTCCAGTCCGGCGGCCGCATCCGCTTGAGCAACTCGGGCGTGGTGTTGAGCAGCTGCAGGTCCTCGCGAGAACGTGGGTGCAGTGGGTGCATCATGATGTTGCCAAAAATTGTCAAGGTGGCTGACATGGGGTACGAGATGACTAGCCTGAGACAAGAATGACCGGAAAGTCAGACAGTGGCTCGAGAAGACTCTGGGGATGGGAAGAGACGGGACCTACCAAAAAGCGTCTTCAAACAAGGTGTTTATGGCAAGGCGCAAATAGAAAATGGTCGCGCGGCTGGCTTCAACTGACAAGGATAGGCTCGAGCCTAGCCCTTTAATTTCGTCCTCGCCCCTACCACTGACATCGCCGTCAGAACCCCACGTGCGGCAGCGGCCGACGGCGCGGTGAATTGTTGCTAGAAGGTAGTGATACTCAAAGTGCAGAATGGCGCGGCGCACCAGTCGCGGACGTGGTATGTTGTCGCTTAGGGCTTGTGCCTGTGCGTAAAACAACTGTGGCCGCATGTGAGCTGGCACCGATAGGCGCCAGCGCTCGACTTCTTCATCTAGCTCACGGATGTCACGCACTAGTTCAGCATCGGGCTTTCGCAAGGCGCCGGCAGAATATAACATGCGATAAACCTTGGACTTGATCATGCATAGGCGCAGGTCGCCCGGGAGCCATGGCATCTCGGGTTCGTCTGATCGGACTGATGGTGACGGTGGCGGCGATGACGGCGATGAGGGAAACGACGCAAAATGGCCGATACTTTTCTTTTCGTCAGAGTGGTCGTGCTGGTAGAGATGTTCTGAGTAGTGTTCTGGCAGCGTCAGATCGCAGTGCTCGTCCTCGATGCAAGGCGGCTGGCCTGTACGCAGGGCAATGTCCTTGTCGAATGTGTAGCATAGCCAGAAGACGGTGCGCAGGTAGGACTTGGCAAGGCAGGCCGGGCTGTCTTTCGCTTTCGTATCCGCCGGTGGCGCCGGTGACAGGTGTGCGCCCAAAGCGAAGAGTATTCTGCAAGCCATGGAATGCGTCTTCATGGCCGCGCCCACCTGGCCGGTGAAGAGGTGATACATAGTCAGGGCGTGTTAGAGGAGGAGAATATTAGACGCAGAGAAGGCGGATGAGGCGACAGAACTCACCAACATCACCATCGTCTGCATTGCTGAGATGCTTGTTTCCTGCAGCACGTATGGCAGCAAGTGCTGCGCCTTGAAGGCACAGGCATCGCCATCGATCTCGGGGGTCAGATTACGAAACTCGACGCGTGCCGCCGCTAGCACGGACAGGAACGCAAAAATAGACGCCTTGGCGGTAATGTGGTCGAGCGATGTGGTTGCCGCTGCCGCGGCGAGGCCGTCGTGCTCAGGGTATTTTTGTTGCGCATAAGCGGCGTCGATGATCTGGGAAAAGAGTACGTGCTCAACAATAGGAAAGACTAACTGGAAATGCGAAGTGCGGAAGGCTTCCAGACAGCTATCGACGACGGCGCGCGGCGGCAGGTCCAGGTTCGTACGCGACAGCATGAACTGTGACAGTACTGTTTGGGTGATGCGGCGGCCGCCCTGGAGGGCTTCCATAAGGTAGACGACCTGGCTGCCGACATCTTCGCCGGTGCGAGCCTTGATCCACTCCCGGCCGTGGGCCGAGAATAGCGGGATGCCGCAGTGCGAGCTGATGTCGCTCATCTTCTGGCCGGAAAACTGGACGTCCCTCAGAGAGATCGGTTGAGTCTCAAGAGCGGGCCCGACACAACACGCCGCTTCGGTCATGCTTCTGGTTGCGGGTGGCATCGACGCCGGTCCCCGACGGCCGGCGGCGACAGAACCAATGTCTGAGCATGGCGAGGCTGCGGCCGATCTCAACGACACCGTGGGCTCTAGGCTCTTCACAAGCCGGCGCCTTATTGTCATCAGAATCATCAGTCTTGAGCTTCGTGGGTCTTTCTTCTCGTATGCCCCTCTTCTTCTTCCTTTTCTTACCTTGTACTGCTGGCTCGGGCTGCCCGCTTATTCACCCGGTCATAGGTGCAGGCCAGTCCATGGTGCTTGCACCAGTTGCACTGGGGTATGGCGTTGTCGCAGTGTATCTGTATGGATTCCGTGTCAGAAGACTGACTGTTTGGGCGACATCCAAGTAGACGATAGTCTAACTGCACTCGTGCGCCACTGTGACTTCCGCTTACCTTACGGCTGTGACAGCAGTCGCATGCCCTCTGTCGGGTCATGGCGCCAAGCCGAGCGGCTAGGCCTTGATAGCTAAAAAAGGGTGAACAATAAGGGACAGGGGGGGGG
>JRUC01000290.1:0-26127 GCA_000806385.1 Leptographium procerum
AAGTTATCATGTAGTCACTTGCAAATTCCTGCAACTCAAGGGAACGCCGCTCTTGATTCTGATGGCATAGCCGAGCTCAGGCCGTCTTCCGCAACGTGTGCAACTCTGCAGTCGCTGGTCTGGAGAAATATACGGGTTTATGCGCAAGGGAATCTCTTCTCTCTTTTCCTGTTTTTCTCTTTACTCTATTTTCAGTGTCTGCCTCCCTTGTTATAGTTCTTTCGGGTTTGATCCTCTCACGCTCTGCACCTACTGCTGCTTCTTGGGCTCCTCGCCCCCGAGATACCGGTAGACAACGCTAAAGTCCCGCCCCCGACAGCTGTCGTCCTCGGCCGCAGCCTCGTACAGGCCGCGGGCAGCATCGGCGAGCGCCAGCTTGGCGCCGGCCTCGTTGGCCGCCTCAATGGCCAGCTTCAGGTCCTTCCTCATCAGGGCGATACCGAAGCCGCCAGCATAGTCACGGCCGGCTGGTGCCGTGGCCACGACGCCAGCCACGGGGTTGTTGACCTCACTGGGCCAGCAGCGGCCGGTGCTGACGTTGATGACGCCGGCCAACACGGCCGGGTCGAGCCCCCAGCGGATGCCCAGGTTCATGGCTTCGGCCGTGCCGATGTTGTTAATGGCCAGCAGATAGTTGTTGGCCAGCTTAGCGGCCAAGCCAGCGCCCTGGCCGCCGCAGTGCAGCACCCGGGCACCCATGCGCAGCAGCAGCGGCTGCACGCCGTCGACCAGCGCGGCCGGGCTGCCCAGCATAAACGTCAGCGTACCCGCCGCCGCCCCGACCACGCCACCCGACATGGGCGCGTCCACGAGCGCGCCGCGGCCGGCTGCCGCCACCTCGGCCGCCACAGCGCGCGACGTCGACGGGTCGATGGTCGAGCAGTCCACAAACACTGTTGAGCGCGGCGGCGATGACGATGACGACTCCAAGATGGACTTGTACACCGCCCGGACATGCGCAGGCTCGGGCAGCACGGTGACGACGTAGTCCTACAGTTGCCGCATTAGTCGGATAGCCTGTGCACTGAACCGTAGTTGAAGCGAACAAGAAGAGAAACGAAGACGTAAAGAGACGAACGAAAAAAAGAAAGAGCTCACCGCTTCGCTCGCAGCCGAGCCCACATCCGGGACCACCTCCACGGCAGCTCCTGTGCTGGACGCCTCACCGGCAAGCTTTGCGACCGCCTCTTTGTTGATGTCAAACAGCCTCACCGTGTCTGACTGCTGCAGCTTCGATTGCAGGTTCTTGGCCATCTGGTAGCCCTGTAGTGAAAAAAAAAACGTCAGTGCGGGCGTTTTATGATGCCTGCCAAGACCAGTTCCGTTGCTTACCATCTGGCCGAGCCCGATGAAGCCGTACCGGTCGAGCCGCGCAGGCGACGACGAAAAGCATCGCCGCGACGCCACGCGCAGCTGGGGCCAAGCTCGCGCAAACGGCCTCATAATGCTAATATGTTGGAGAGAAGAAGGAGAAAAGGAGGAGCGGCGGCAAAAGACAGGAAAAAGAACCAACAAAAAGAACAAAAGAAGGTAGGAGTGAGTCTTGAGCCTTTACAAAAGCGCAGGCCTGATGATGATGTGCATTTCTCGTCTTTCTCATCTGCCTCCGGCTCCGCTGAGCATCTGTGGCGTCGGGCTTTCAAAATTAATGTGCCGCGGGTGTTCCTGCTCGAAAGTTGCTGCCATATTTGCTGTTGATTTATTCTGATTGGCGGTCCAAGAGTGGTATATGTCAGTGCTCCCTTCTCCCATTGACTGGCTCAGCCTACAAAGGAGGGGGAGCTTCTCCCCCGTGGGGAAAAAGACACTAAAATGGCTGCGCCTTATCCGAAAGCCGCTCCTTGCCGACATATTACCAGAAAGCCTCGGGAATGACAGCACTCCACAAGCCCACTGAAAGTCTACAGCTCGGCTCTTTCTCAACCTCAACCTCGACTCAACCTCGACTGCTGTGTATCTGTGGACTAAAAGCTCCCAAATTTCATTCGCATATAAATCGTAACATCGTGATTCCTTGGATTCGCTCGCATATTTTCCTGGTTTCCATTCCAAGTCCCTCAGCCAGATAGACGGGGAAAAGAGACATAAAGAAGTTTCTTCAAAAAAAAAACGAAGAAAACATCAAGCCGAGCCCGGTCAAGTCTCCTCGCCCATAATATACCCGGCCATATTACGGTTTCCCAGTGCCCCAGTGGCGCCTGGAATCTCCCGGATGGCATCCGCCAGCCGTCTTCCCTCCTCCAGTCGCGCTCGCTCCCGCCGGTTCTGCACTTCGTTCAGCCGGTCTAGCGTCTTCCGTTCCTCCAGCGTGATGTTGCTGATCTGTTTCGCCGTGCTCACTCGCTCCACGTTGAACTGCCTTTCGTACATTAGCAGCTGCTGCTTCCGGTCAATGTCCAGCTGCAGCTGGTGCTCGTGGGCCACCCGGGTGTGCTCCAGCAGCGCCACCTGATCGGCCTCGCGCTGCAGTATCTTCGCCTGCAGCGCCTCTGCACTCGCCTCCGTTTCTGCCCTCGTCCGCATCCGCACAGCTTCCGCGTGCGCTGCCGCCTCGCCCAGCTCCCGTACCCGTGACGCCTCCGCATGTGCCCGTGCCCGTTCCAGGATCACTGCCCGCTCCCTAGCCATGCTCTCCCTATGAGTACGCTCAGCCAGCTCGGCCAGCTCTTGAGCCCGTCGTCGTGCCCGTTCGTGCTCGCGCTCCTCGGCCGCCACACGCTCCTCTCGCGCCTGCCGCTCCCGCTCTGCTCGCACCAGATCCTCCGGCACACCCACTGCCCCTTTCGGTTGAGGCTTGCCGTCAGGATTGTGCGCGTAGAACACATCCTCCGTCCGGCTCCTTCTCAGCAGCCCCAGAAGCTTCTCGTGTACTGCCTCTGTATCTGATCCTGACATTGGCGGCTGCCGATAGAGTACGTGTTCCACGTACATCGTCGGCGAGTATGTATGTGTGCCGTCGTCGTACCGGTTAAACGGCTTGTTGACATATTTGTGCATTCCGGCTTTGAGAAGAACCTGTGTCGTCCCCACGGGGTCCTCTGCCTCCAGGGCCAGAAGAAGCGGCGTCTTACCGTCCGATCGAAGAGTCACATCACTGCCCTCGTTGATGAGATAGACCATTGCGTGCTCCATGTCTCTCAGCGCGCCGGTTACCAGCAGCCGGCCGTTAGACCCATGCAGGCAGATCTCGGCTAGCGCACTGCGGCCATCGTGCAGATCGCTTGGGAAGTCTACTTCATGTCCGTGCTGAACGAGCAGCTTCATCGCCTTAATATTGAGGTCGCGCGCGGCCATGTGCAGCGATCCATCGTTCTGAGAAGGCGTGGCCTCAAGCACAGACTCCATCATCGCCAGACCAGCGTCGCCCCCCGAGCGTACAGCCATGAAAAGGGGCGTGTTGCCAGCATAGTCGGCCACGTCAACATCTGCACCAGCAGCAATCAGTCTCCCGACCAGATCATGGCGCTTGTTCTGAATCGAAAGCATCAGCGGCGTTATTCTCGACTGCCTGGTCTCGAAGTTGACCTTTGATCCCCGCTGAATGAGGAGCTCGATCACTGCGCTGCTGATCTTCTTCTGGGGCTGCAGGAGTGCCCAAAATAGCAGCGACACAGGCTCATCTTCCCCCATCTCCTCTACTACACGCGCCGTTGTCATCTGATCGTGGTAGTAGCCGGCACTCAGCAGCGCATCCAGGAGTCTGACCGACCGGGGATATCGCAGCATTGCCGGGAATACCACAGGCTCAAACTCTGGCTGGTTGAACATGATTTCTGGGCCGCACGCATCTCCTCCAATCCTGTATTCATTAAAGAGTGTGATCAGGCCAATAGCCTCGTCTTCCGTCGGCTCAGATTCGAGAATGTACTGGAACGCCGCGGCAGTGCAGTATGGCTCAGGGCTGAGCGACAGCAGCTGCCGGATAACGTCCTGGTCTCCGCACCTTGCTGCATCCTGCATCGGTTGTCCGTGCTCAAAGTTCACGTCGGCGCCATATTTGACAAGAAGCTGGATAAGGCATCGAGAATGCATATCCTTGTCAGTTCCACAGTTGCGTATGGCAGCGATGAGAGCCTTTGGCAGCCCGTCGCCTCGTGATCCCTTCTCAAGAAGGAGTCTTGCTACAGTAACTCCGTCGTCTGATAACCACCGTGAGGTGTCGTCGGGCACAAAGGCTTCTGCGAATATGTAATCAAGGTCTTTCCTCAAGATATCCTGCGCCAAGCACAGTTCCATCACAGGCACCAGACATCTCCATGCCGCATCAACCAGAGTCTGGCAGCCACCCTCCAGTGGTGATGCCCCGTTATCGAGTAGCAGGCGGATGAGATCGAGGTTCGGCTCAGCGTCCCTGACAGCCTTCTTGAGGGCGACATGAACTGCCTCGGTGGCCTTCAGGCCGGCCTCGAAAAGATACTGGATAATCTGGTACCGGTCCTCCCCCTTCAGCATCCAGCTTGCCTTTAGCGCTCTGACCATGGTTTCTTGTGATGGTTTGGGACTGCTTTCATCAGCTGCCACCGCCACAGCTGCTGTACTAGTGTCTCCAGTGCCTTCTCCCATTGTGGGAGCATCGCCATCTAGCCCGAGAAGCAATTTGAGGGTCGGTAGGAAGCTGTTGCGTGTACTGGTCCAGACAGCTTCGCCAGCTTTGTAATTTGGATCCGCGCCGTAATCCAACAACAACCGGACGATTGGGATTCCATCATCACCATGGCTTACCGCTTCCACGAGCTGCTTATCCACGCTTTCACCACGAAGGCCTTGCTCGAGAAGTAAGCGAAACACAGTCAGTCTTGTAGCAAGATTCTCCAACAGCCCGGCCTCCTGGAAGGCACGCATGAGCACAGTGTCCCTGTCTGGTGTCGAGGAGAGGTTCTGCAGAAGCATTTCTACCATGTTGACGGCACCTGATCGGCACGCCAGAACAATGGCCTGTCCGTCCTGATGGCCACTTTTTGCGCCGTTGGCCAAAAGGATATGGCAAAGGCCAAGATCGGCGTCTTGTGCGGCAGACAGCAGAGCATCGGAGACGGCCGCTCCAGTTGCGCCGGCCTTCATCAGCATGTTGCAGATGGCCTGACGACTGCCCCTATCCGTCATGCGCATAGTCTCAACTAAAGCGGCATTGAGGACAGGCACGGCAAACTTCTGCGATAACAGCAACATGCCCACCGTGTCTGGTGTCTGCTGCTGCACTGCCACCAGCAAAGCGCCAGAGTTTTCGGGGTCTGAGAAACCTGCCAGCATCTTGAGAAGCGGAATGTCATCAGGGTTGTTTACCACAGCGTACTTCAGCTCGTGGCTTGCCTGGTGTGCGGGCACACCGGCTTCCAGCAGCACCTTTGCCAGAGAAAGCCGATCCATAGCATCAGTGATGGAAAATATGCGGGAGATGGCTGAGGCTAGCGACTCTTGGCTGGGCTGACGATCGAGTAGCATCTCAACAATGCGTGCATCCGACGCAGTCACAGCACTGCAGAGCGCTTCTGCGTTACGCGTGTTTATGTCGGCACCCGCTGCTAAGAGCGTCTTGATCACAGAAAGGATTCGCTGCCTAGGTGGGACTTTCACAACAGCTTCGACTTCAGATATAAGTATGTGACTAAGGGCAGCTTTATCTTGAGTGTATTGCAGCAGCATATTCAGTTTTATGGTCTTGATGTCCGTCGATGGCAGGCTTGAGATCGCGTACAGAGCACGGATGAGGGTGTCCCGACTCGACCGCTGTGTCTTCAGGAGGGCATTCAATACTCTCGGGTCCGGGTCTTGAGCCGCTGGAAGGGGGCAAGCTTGTTAGCATATCACCAAGAATTGGGGGGGTCCGTAAAAGCGCCTACCTAATGCCACTGGTGATCCCGCATGTGCATTGTAATTGACATCGGCCTGTCCGAGATTCAGCAGCAGGTGGAGGAGCTCGCCGTCAACAGGTTTTGCGCTCAGTGTCGCAATCAGTGCGTCGGCGGCCGACCTTCCCTCTTGGCCGGCGCCTGCAGCCAGGAGAGACTGCACCATCTGGCGGCGTACTGGGAGGTTTTCGATGGCCATGGCTTGCGGCACGGCAGCGGCAAGTGTCTGCACGGTCGGATGGCTGTTCTGGAGAATTGTGTTCAGAATACTGACATCGTGGCTGCTGACAGCCGCGAGGACACTAGCGCCGCCGGCATAGTTGACGTCGGCGTTATGTCTGAGGAGAAGGGCTATGAGACGCGAGTCCCTGCTTGGCGGCGGCTCCTGGAGCGTGCGCTGAAGGACGGCATTGACACAGGGGCCAGAGAATCCGGTCGCCAGGAAGAGTTCATACATCCGATACTGCGGCGCCGGGGACAGGAGTGAGATGTTGGGAAACACCTCGGCCAAGATCTCGGGTGCCGGCCGTACGGCTAGAATCAGCTCGACAATAGCAAAGTTGATGGTCTGCACAGCAAGCTGCAGCGCCATACCCTCTCTGTAGTCGGCAGAGGCCGCCTGGTGGCGCTGGAGACTCGTCCTGCGTCCAACAAACGGGCTCGCGGTCGCCTGATGGTCTTGGCTAACAAAATGTGGCGCCAGCAACAGCCGCGCCGAGGCGACGTCACCAGACTCGGCAGCATCGATGAGACAGTCGTGCAGCGGGACACCGCTGGCGCCTTTGCGCAGCAGAAGCTCCAAGATCTCATGGCGCTCTTCGTTGGTGGCCTGCTTGGGGAGGAGCGCCACACACTCGGAGGCGTATTGTGGACGCAGCTTCGTGCCGTCCGCAAGCAAAATGCGAGCCAGGGAAATCTGCCTTTGGGAGATGGCCCGATGGACGGCGATGGCTTCGTCGTGCTCGACGGAGGCGCCGTACGAGACGAGCAGGGACACCATCTCGGAAAAGTTGCTGAGACAGGCCTGGTTGACAGCGTAGGAAACAGCCTCGCCCGAGGCCCCTGCACACAGTAGTATCTCAGCCATAGCCATCTTCTCGTTTGGATGCATGGTATCGTGCTTGAACAGCTCGTAGAAGGCGCTGTTGAGAAGAGGGACTGGGGGAGGTTTCGTGCCCGTCAGGATGGCCAGAGCGAGATCGACGCGAGAGGCCGCGATGGCCTTTATGAGGGCCGAGGCGTTGTCGTAGCCGCCGTCGGCAGAAGAGCGGCTGAGCTGTCGAACCGTCTCCGTGCAGCCGCGCTCAACAGCGTCGACCATGGCAGGCGAGACCGTGTCGGGCAGGGGGCGGCCTTCCGAGGCGAGCAGGACGCTGATGATGTCTTCCTGGCCTCCCGCAGAGCACACCCTGCGGAAGGCGTCCCGGCCTGCCGACGTTGCGGTAGTGCTGGCGCCGTAGCGCACCAGGTGTTCGACGACGTCGGCACGGCCGGACAGGATGGCACTCGGGAGGCTGGCATTCAGGGTGACCGCGTCTGCGTAGGGCACGAGGATGGCCACCAGCTGGGAGTCGCCGTGCTCAATGGCCCGCTGCAGCAGACGGCTGCGCTCAAACGACTCGACGCTCCGACGACGGGTCAGCAGGCTCGTCTTGGTCTTCGTGCTGGCAATGTTGATGTCGCCGCCAACAGACACGAGCTTGGCAATCAGGGCCTCGGCGACTGCAGGCGGCCCACGCTTGTCGATGTGGGAATCGAGGGCGACAAAGACTTCCCGCGAGTCCCACACCTTCTCCCGCCTCCTGGACGTGGTGAAGGCTCGGGTGAGAGTGGCGGGCCGCAGCTGCTGGCCGTCGGCAGCGGCTGTGAGCCTCTGCTGCTTGAGAAGCTCTTCAGCAGCCCGATCATCATCGGGAGTCCGGATGCTCAGTGGTTGAAGCGGCCGTACAATGGGAGCCGGCGGAGGCAAGAGCCCGACCTGCCACTCGTCCGCGAGAGCAGCGAGCCGTCTTCTGCGGTTGCTAGCGGCCGCCGGGGATGATGCCATTCTTGCACTGCTGAGACTTCTAGTCCATGGATGGGGGAAGCGGGGCTGAGGCAAAAATTAAGGTTAATCTGAAGAAAATAAGAAAATAGAAAAGAAAGGAGAGTAAGCTGCACAGGGACCAGGCCGTATTAGATAGAGTACTCGTAAGGCTATGGGGGCGCCACCAGGCTGCCAGGCTAGGGCGGCTCAATGGCCTGACAACATGAACTGGCTGCGAGGTGGTTGATGGAAAGGCAGTCTTGGCTTGGCTGTCGAGAACAGTCCTCAAGGCAGTGCTGTTTTGCTGCGGACCCCAGCCGTACAAAGAAGCGAGATAAAGGCAGCAGCGAATGGAGATAGGGAAAGAAGGAAAGAGCTATCAAGGGTGGCTTTCGAATAGCGTTTCAGGTTCAGAAAATCAGGAAAGCGAGGAAAGCGAAATGGCCGAGAATTTGAGAAAGGGCTTCAGCGGAGGACTCCCATTGATCTTCTCGTAACAGTTGCCAATGCACCGGCCGACGCGTTATGAAGATGTTTCTTTCTGGTCTGCTTAGAGCTTTATTGCTTGCTCAGCCTCAATGGATCACCCGATTGCTGGACCTGAGCTGTTGGGCATGGGTAGCATCGACCGGAGCTCCAGCATGCATGATGGCCGCGCTAGCAGCAGAGTGAGACACTACGAGTACAGGTCCGTCTTTCTGTCTTTCTGTCTTTGCGTGTGTGGCAGGTGCACGGAATCTTTTAGTACAAGGCGGTGCGTTTGCGGGGAAAAGAAGGTGAGGCCAAGACGTGGCGGAAGAGGGGGGAGACGTCTAAAATATGGCTGCCTTGGAGGGGGATCTTCAGACAGCTGCTCCACTAATTACGACGACAAGGTCTACGAGAACGAAAGGCGTAGGGTGAGAAGATATCAGGCATTGATGCGGAGCACAAATGCAACCTTTGGGGCAGTTTCCGGATCACTCGAACCGAGAATACGATATCTACTCGTGCTTAATATTATTATTGCCTGAATTGATTGGTGTGCTTAAGCTTGAGCGCCATTGGCGAGGCCCCCCAAAAAGGCGATTCCGTCTATTTAGTAATACGCATCCAAACGTGATACTAAACACAGAGTACGCAAAAAGTACACAGAAAAGACGCCTCGGCGCGCGTACCTATCTCCCCTCTTCACTCTTCCTTTGACAACCGGTCTAGCACTCCCTGCAGCGCCTTGGGGTTTGCCCCCACGACCTGCTCTAACCGCTTTCCGTCCTGGAAGATGGAAAAGGTCGGCATCGCCCGGATCTCCAGTGCCGCGCTTAGCTCCTGCACGTGGTCGACGTCAAACTTGTAGAAGCGGATGGACGGGTACGCATCGGAGAGTCTGGCATTGGCAACTCTGCTCAGCATTGGGGCCAGGAAAGCCAACGACTAGGACACATTCGACTTTCAGACTTCCAGGAGCTTACTGTGCGTAGATGGGCGAGATCATATGGCACGGCCCACACCACTCGGCAAAGGCATCGATGATGACCGTCTTGTGCTGCTTGATGGCCGCGTCAAAGTCGGATTTGCTGGAGAAGAAAACAGGTCAGCCAAGAGACCATGGGGGAGACAAGAACGGCCAGCTAGAACCTGGCTCACCTCTTCAGCTCGTGAATCGCCCGGGCAGCGGTCGTCGCATGAAATAGCCGGGGCCAGCTGGTCACCATCGCCGGGGACGACACAGCCGGGCGTGACCGCAGCAGCGTGCGCTGAAAGTTACGTAAGGTGGACATTTTGAGGGAGGCGACAATCTGAGGGTACGATGAGGGTGGTGAGAGTAGAGCGAAAGCAGCCGTCCTTTGATGCTGCGATGAGTTGGTTGCGGAAAAATGGACCGGCAGGGCCAACTACATTTTGTGGGGCATTAGCCGGCCGTTCGTCACTGCACTTATATTTCAGCGTCATAAAAATAAATTACTGGCTACTGGTACACGCATTTTGATTTGTTCGTTAAATTTTAACATATTTACTCCTTCTTAGAAGAGGCAGCGAAGAGAATGACAAAGAAAGAGATAAGCAAGAGGCTGGCTGTTCTCGCCAGTCATGGCCTCTGCTCTAAAGAGCGTCTGTTCTGCACAAAGTGACAGGCATTCGAAAGTATCCTTACAAGAGTCCCTGCTCCCAACTGTGTTTCCCCTCCTCATAATTTTCCAATCTCATAGCTGTGCAAAAGAATATAAACAAGGATCAGGGGTATCTATCAAGCAACAGAAAACAGACCAAGTCGGTAATAGACAAAAGAAAAAAATACCGAGTTCCACAGCTTACCCGGATTACTATACAGACATGTGCCAGCAGTTGAGACAAAAACGCCGATGAAGAGAAAGAATAGGCCTCCTTGGAGCAGATTAAAGAGACAGGTCGAGAGAACACACAGTATGTTGGTTGATTTGTTGATTTTGTGGTGTTTTTGAGTTTTGAGTTTTGAGTTCGACAATGTAAGGAAATGTTCAAATGAGCGAATTCGGTCGGTGGTCATATCGTAAACATAGACAGTCAAGGAAATGGTAAATGAGTGTGTGTTGTGAATTCTCTCGTGTGACGCTGCTCTTTGCTCTTTGCTCTTTCGTGGTCGCCCAATCTTCTTACCTCTGAATCGACGCGTCTGTCACAGCGTCTGTCACGCCCTTGGCGTCTGTCGAGTCGCGCGGCGAGATCTCTAAAAGCTTTGCACTACCGGCACTAATATGCCGCGCATGGCCCTTTCCAAGATTCACGCTCGTTGCCCGCTGGACGCCTACATCTTCGTCTTTGAAGTCGCTGCTCGCCATGCTAATGGGGCTGACAAGGCTCACGGGGCTGTCCATGTTTTCGGATCCGGCGTCATCCTCGCCCTCGAAGAAGCTCTTCGAGAGCACCTCGCTGCTCTTCATAACATTTGCGGCGGGCACGGTCACGACAGCCGCAGTCTTGCGCTGGCTGACTGAGCCCCATCGAGCATCATCGTCCTCTTCCTCTTCGATCGAGTGCCGCATCTCGCCCACTGACTCGCGCTGAAAGGCAGACGTTGACACAGAAGCTGTGTCAGAGTACTGTGTAACTTCGTTCATGTACGAGTCGTCTGCAATAGCAGACAGATCATCGTCATCTGTCATTTGCATTTCCGAGCTCGTACTAACGGCAGCAACCGTAGGCAGCATCGTATACGAAATTAGCGAGACAGGCTGTTCGTTAGACTCGCCCGTCTCGTTCGATGTCCACGACCTCTTGTAGCGATGGCTGTGTTGCACCTGCGGTGGTTTCGGGAAGGACCGAGTAATACTATCGAGCGAGCCCAGCACTTGGCCAGAGTTTTGTCCTGGCACGCGTCGCTTGGCGATGCGTCCTGACAGCCAAGACCCTTCAGAATCGATAGACGCGAGAGACATAGCCTGCTGTGGCTCAGGAGACGGCTTATCGTCCATTCTCAGCCATGAGGTTGGCGTATCACGCATGCTGCCCTTCGTAACATTGCTGCCGTGGGAAGACTGAGTCCGGACATAGTCCATATCATAGTGTGGCACGCAGACAGTAGTTGGAACAGCTAGCTCGTCTTCATCCTCCGCGTCAAAGTAAAGAGTCTGGAGTGGCTCTTCGGTAGAGACATGCTCGGGTAGCGGTGGGATGATTTCTACCTCAAGGGTGGCCTCCCGTGATGCTGGGGGAGACATGAGAAAGTCGGGCAGATCTTCTCGGAACCGCGACAGGGTTCGTTGAGGAACGCCACTGCTGACCTTCATTGGATGATTTCCACCCCGTATTTCGGTAGCTGCCGCCGCTACGGGTGGGTGGGATTGGATCGGTAGTTGGGATAGCGAATGCTGCTGCCAGTGTGAATGTGCTTGGGCTTGCAGCCGCGGTGGTGCTTGCGCGGTCATAGAGTCGCGCGACAAGTTGGAAAATGACGACGGTCCCGAGCCGTGTTTCGCTTTCTGGCGCCATCTGAAAAGAATCGCAAGCGAGCCCCATGACAAGGCTCCACGAACCGAGCTAGTTTCTAAAGTCTTCCGCGAAAACGACCCTGTCGTTTTCTCAATCCTACCAGGACCTTCCATAGACGAGCTTGTCGACTGCCGCTTCCTCAGCTTCATCAATTGTCTAAGCTTCGAATTGGTTCGACTAGGAACCGGCTGGGGGCTTAGTCTCTCCTCGGCCGCAATCATAGGCAATGGAGGCTCAAACCCAACGGGGCTTTCTGGGACGCTGTCAGGACGGTAGAACTCTTCAACCGGCGATCGCCGCCGCCTTGAGCTGCCTGCTGAGCCCTCATTGCTAGCCGTGTCGATAACCATATCTTCTTCGATTACTGAAGTGCCCGATGCACTGCTTTCTAGCGATCGGTGCTTCCGTTCTTGGACATGCGGTTGGTGTTCATAGTCCAGTGGAGAGATAGATGGGGATGCAGGCGGAGAAATCGGTGCCTGGGCAGACTGTCTTCTGGTGGAAGAAGTTACTATAGCTGATGTGGTACCAGTTTCCAAGACGGCTGCTTCACGGCCCATCACACCACGGAGATTGGCCGATGAACTGGGACCAGTCGCAGAGAGGCTATTGTCTGCATCACGGATCTGTTGCTCGGCTCGCCGAAGCCGCTGCTCAACGCGTTCTTGGTCGCGCTGCCGTCGTCTTTCACGCCTCCGCTGGTCTCTCTCCATCAGCTCGCGAAGATCGCCAGCGTCCAGGCCGTCCGCAAGATCATCAACGCGCTTGTGCGCTTTCAGTACAGCCTCAGAGATGGGCTGTGTCAGCTTGCGTCTCTGTGATGGGAGCCTCTGAGGCACAGCCCCACCAGCAGTTGGCGCAGGGTGTTGTGGCGGAGCACAACGCAATGTGGGTTTGGGTGCCAGGGCAGCGAACGGCGAAACGGTGTATGCGATCTGCTCGGAGTCTGAAGACATGGCTGAGTCGATCGACTCTGCAAACGGCAGTGACACGTCGCTAGGGTGCTGCCCGTCGTCGTGGCCATGCCTTCTGCGGAAGCTACCATGCGCCCTTATGGTCTCTTTCTTCAAAAGGCGGCCGGCACTCCACTGCTCCGCAGCTGGCCGCAATGGCGTGAAGTTTCTGTTGTAGTTGTGCACGTTTTCTCTGCTCATGGCCTTGAGCTCGGCCTCACGCTCAAGGTCATTCGCGTTCTTTCGCCTCTTGCTGCCTTTAGTGCGGTAGAGTTGCTGTCCATCGCGCTTACTAGGGTGTCGGAGTGTGGGGTAGTAGCTGAGGACGCCTTCATTGGGCTTGTTGCCATGCCCCGAAGCGTAAAAGTAGCCTATGGGATCGGTGTCACTGCGAACAGCAACAGACGAGGGAGCATATCCCCCTGCCATGGCACGGTTAGCCGTTTTGGAGACCCCGGCAGTGCCGATCTCGATATTGTCGGTGCGGCCCGACTCGAAGCTGTAGGCACGCCGTCGCTGAAGCTTATTTGTCTTCTTTTGGATGCTTCGGTGCCGAGCAGGCATAGGCAAAGAAGCCGATGCGGCAGCAACTGGAGCGTTGAAGTTGCGCGATGGCAGAGGGCGTTGCATGTCGTCGTCCATATCGGATCGTGACCGTTTCCGACGACTCTTCCGCCGAAAAAGCCACAAGGCCATTTCTATGTCGGAGAACCTGCCCGTGGTGAGATTATTGTGTGGCGCCCGGGCAAAAGCAGGAGCCAGGGAGCTGGTGTGCTTGACCGCCAGTCGATTGTGGGAGAACAAGAAGGGTGCCGGTCCCGATGAAGCAAAGGCCGTTGTTGAGAGCAGAGCAAGAGCCTTCGTCTCTTGTGCCCATCGTGGGTGTTAGATTTAGAGAAGAAACAGATACGTCTTTTGATCTTTCGACTCCGAGCGCAAGTCGGTGTAGTAGCGAGTGAGAAAGGAGAAAGCGAGGCGGTATGGGGTGGGAGAAAGAAGAGGGCGGAAACGACCGTGCGGAGGAGACGGCGCCCTTTTCTCCTTCTTTTTTTCCTTGGCGGGGAAAGCTCGTTAATTGGCAAAACGGGTGGGAACGCGGTCGTTACACTGTGCAGGCGAATGAACGGAGGGCGAAATAGTGGAAAAGAACTGTTGCTTCGGGATCCGATGTATTATTATTGCTCCCTAACTCTCCCTTTCGTCCCTGTTAGCTTCGTCCCTGTCAGCGCGCACTCTACAAAGTATTGTGGTGCATAAAAAGTGGAGCGCTCGACAAGACGGGCTGTCTTGAGAGAGTTGCAGTCATTCGCGCCCTGCGTCTTTTCTTACCCTTGATCTATATATATATGGCAGCTGTTGTAACGCAGTCGAAGGATTGCATATGCACAGGTGGCAGGAGACGGTCACAGATTGAGTGAGAGAGAATATGAGAGAGGCAGGACGATGGAGAGGGAATTCGAATACGGAGTACGGAAGGGCGAGACGACTGAAAAAAAAGGTTCAGACCGAACGGACCAAGACCAGAGGGTGTTAGCCGAGACTTGCTCGTGCGGTGAAGGGTGGGCAAACCGTTAGGCGGGACCCGAGACAGGGTTATATGCGAGGAAAGAAAAGTCTGTTCGATCGAGGAAGATCCAGGGCTTAGGCTGGGTTAGGCTGAGGGTTCGAACACTGGTTTTTTACACATTTTTACTAGTAATTGCAACGGTCCGTCGTTGCGAGTCCCGGATGGAAAAATGAGCGTGGCCTAAATTAGAAGCCATGGACCCCCCGGGCCAAAAAAAAAAACGAGATTTTGGCAAGGGTACTTACTCCGTAGGGTACGAGGTACTCTTCTCGTACTCCCGTTCATAACAAGATACAAGTACATGTTATTGTGACTGTTTGTCCAAACAGAGATAAGTCCCGGAGAGTCCCTGTCCCAGGCTTCTGAAAGAAGTGGGTATTCCTCCGTAGGAAAAGGATCCGAAGAGGCGTCGACAGGGGGGATACGAGCAAGGTTTGTAAAAGCAGGTACTCGTACTCGTAACAAGTGGCTGCACACTGTGGTGTGATAACCCCTGTTCTCTTACAGGCTGGAGAAGGGCAGCGCTTCTGCGGGAGGGTGGGAAACGACAGGGGGGTCAGCACAAGTACGAGCACACGTACACGTACTCGTATCGTACGCGTTGGTATGAGTGGAGCAGGAGAAAAGAAAGAGGTCAGAGGTTGAAAGTGCCATGTCAGAGGAGACCTTCCATAACATTGGTAGGCTGCAGCAGTGTGTCAGAGGGAGGGTGAGTAGGTGTGGTAGTTTTTTTTATTTCTTTTTGCTGAATCGAAGCTGTCGATAGGTCGAAAATATGAAACAAACAAGAAAAGAGAAAGAGGGCCCAAATTGCACCGTCTAAATAATACTCTCCCTATGACTTCCGGTCCACGCACCCTGTCTGTATTCCGTAATTATTCGTTTTCTGTAAAAGCAAGGGAAAGAGAGAGGGAGAGGGAGAGAAACCCATCGTGATCGAGCACCGTTCCTTCCTCTTCGTAATGTGGCGAGCAGTGAGCCAGTCTCCAATAATACGAGCATGAAAGCACCTTCCAGCAGCGCTAAAAGGCCGGGCCGGAGCCCACATGTACTTGTCGGCCACTAAACGGGGAAGTTACGATCCAGACCCATTTCCCCCATCTGTTTTTTTCTGTGCTCACAGCCCGTCGCTCATTTGCCTGTTTTGTCTAGAGAAAGACCAGCATTCCAGTCGTTCCTGGTTCACCGCAGGGAGAGCTGCAGAGCACCTGCCGTTTGCCCAACTCATTCAAAGGCAACATCGACGGTACTCGTAGCGCACATGTGCACTGTAGTGCGCTGCAGTGCACCGCTGCAGGCTCGCTAGACGGGCTGCGAGACCATCGCCACAGAGTTACAGTGCGGCCTCCCACTTTCGGCTGCTGGCATGGGACTAGCGCATACATTTAGTTATAGTACCTACATGGTACATAGGATAAGATACATGCACCGTACATTGTAGTACAGCAGCAGTCGAAGAGCGGCCGTTGCGGTAATGTTTGGGCGCGTCTTTTACTCAACTGCCCGGCCCAAGAGATGGCTGCATGACTTGCCGTGTACCTGCGCGTGGATGGACAGGATGGGGTGGCCTTGCATAACGTCGGTTTCGTGGCCGAATATGGGTGGCAGGTCTCTCGACAGCTTCCTAGCACGTATCTTATCTTGCGCCGTACTGATGTGATGTATGATGTATGATGCAGTGCAATGGTCATACCGCTGGCATTGGTCTTGGGAGGAAAACGGCGAAGCAAACTGTTTGCCAACCGTGACGTACATGTGCTTGTAGTCAGCGGCGTATGATACGTGTACTCGTACAGGTATGCAGACTTGTTTGCTTGTCTATGAGGCAATTTAGGGTGTCCAGAGGAATGTGAGTGTGTGCTAGCCAGCCACTTGGATGCATCGAAGATCCATAATGTGATCGGTATGGATCGCGTAACTCTATGTCTAACCAGATGGCAGTACTCTCGGATAAAGCGGCCTTGCTGAGCATCACTGCTTCTACGTCCGGCTTCGTATCTGATGTACTAAGATATCTTAAGTACATACCTATGTATAGAGCATCTTGCAAATAAAAAGTTACTAGTGACCTTGCACCCTGGCACTGTTCGCGGTCAGAAATCATGGGCTGCAGGGGCCCTCTCGTTCGTCCCGGCGGTCATATCAACCCGAGCAGGGTAGCCAAGCACAAAGAGAGACCTGCCGCGCGCATGAAATTGCCCGCCGACGTTATCTGTTGTATCTCACTCACACAAGTACGATGCTTGTCGTCCTCTAATAGCCTCTTACGTGGTCATTTCAATCTTCCCCAATCGTTCGCGGCACGATAAGCACAGACGCGAGCTGCAGAATGAGGTGCGGCGACGGATTGCACGATACATCGTCCGTCTAATATGCTTTGCGCCCCATTGCACAACTACCGCTCTGGCCGCGTGAGACAGGTGCCGTTGGGCGGATATTATCTTACGCCTATGTATTGTAGCCCGTTTCATTTCGGAGGGCAGGGCGGTCCCAGCCTGCTTGTCCGCCTGTTTCAAGGCCATCCAGAGGCAAGCTCGCTTTCTAGCCTGATAGGGCCGAGACGTTATTATAGTAATTCCCTTGGGCTAATGAGCCAAACTCTAACCTGAACAGAGAGGATCTGAGCTCAAGGAAGCCCCCCAGCGGGCGGGTGCATCTTCAGGCTGCATGTGCCGCCAAAAAATGGAATGAAATGGAACAAAAGAAGAAAAGAGATGGTTATATCCAGAAAGAGACAGAGAAAAGCCTGGGTTGTCTGTTTCATACTGGCAAATTGCTGTCTCATTACGGGGAAACCGTCACGTATGCCGTACATGACTTCTGTGTTGTGATTTTAGAACAAGTGAGATGCCCAGATCATTTGGAGTACTCGCACTTGTAGTATGCTTGACGCGTTTTCGCGTCTCGCGATAGACCTTCTTCTAAAAAAGATATTAGGATGTGAGAACCGTTTAGTCGAAGAGGTTCTGTGTTGCTGAGCAACAGACCCACATTTTGTTGTTTTGCGCGCCGGTGATTTTCCCCTCATTTTCACACGCGAAGAGCAGCGCACGCGCATCACGAATAAACAGATTTTCTAGTCTCACAACCAAAACAGAGGCGAACTGCGACAGAAACGCTCACGAGGTCATCCCTTCCCTCGAGACCGAAGTACACACCCCTGTTTGTAAACACCCGACGTCACCCGAGCATTGCCAAGCATCTCCAAAAGACAGAGAGAGAGAACACACGCGAAACCGCGACAATGACGTTCAACCCGCGGATGTCCATCATCCCGCCCAACCAGCACCGCGCCGGGCGGCAAAAGGAGGCGCCGGAACTGCTGGTGCGGCTCACGGACAAAGAGATCGTGGCGTGCGTGGCGGACATGGGGATCCCGTTCACGGTGGCGGACCTGCAGAAGCCGAACCCGCTACTGGTGCAGAAGATCTTTGAGTGGTTCGCCGAGGAGCTTCTCAACGTGACGCGCGAAACTGTAGAGCCGGCGATGCGGGCGGCAGCCGAGGAGGTGTGCGGCGGGGACTACGGAGACACGCTGATGCCGCCAGACACGCGGTGCCTGATGGGCTTCTGCGCGTCGCTGCGGGTGCTGCTGGACGAGTGCTGCGTGCGCGACTTTGGCTTTGCCGACCTATACCGGCCGACGTACGAGCGGCTGGTCAAGATCCTCAGCTACCTGATCAACTTTGTGCGCTTCCGCGAGGGCCAGGGCCACATCGTCGAGCAGCACGCCGGCCGCGGCAGCCTGGCGCGGGCGCGGGCCGAGCAGCTGTACGGCGACAACCAGAACCTGGAAGAGAGGCTGGCGGCGATGCGGCGGCGGCGGCAGGCGGCAGAGGCGCAGGTGCGCGACAAGATGCAGCGCAACGACGAGCTCAAGCGGCGGCTGGTCGAGCTGCAGCGCAGCCAGAAGCAGGTGGGCGCGCGGCTGGACGAGGCGCGCGAGCGCAAGAAGCAGCTGGTCGACCGGCTCGAGGCCCGCACGGCCACACGGCTAGTCCTGCGCCAGGACAGCGCCAAGCTGCAGCCGTACGTGCTGCAGAGCCCGTCGACGCTGCAGACGGTGCTGGCCGACCTGTCGGCAGCCCTGGCCGCCAACCGCGCCCACGTCGAGTCGCTCGAGCGCCGCGCCCGCGCCCTGCAGACTTCGGCCGACTCGTTTGGCGTCGTCACCGCCGACGTGGCCGCCTGCATCCGCCTGCTCGACGAGATCGGCACCGAGCTGGCCCGGGAGGACGACGACAATGCCAAGAAGTCCCGCCAGCGCGACGCCCTCACCGAGCGTGGCGCCGACGTCAAGGAGGTCGAGCGCGCCGAGACCATGCTGCAGAAGCAGCTGGCCAAGTGGAACGAGCGCACCGACCGTCTGCGCGAGCAGAGCGCCGCCAAGGCCGCCGAGGCCCGCGACAAGATGGAGGACCTCAAGGCCGTCCACCGCACCCTCAACGAGGAGCGTGCCGATAAGGGCCGCGATATTGAGAAGCGCCGCGTGCGCATCGAGCAGACCGAGAAGAAGGTGAGTGATTTCCTTTTTTTTTTATCCTTTGCCCCTTCTCCTTGTCTTTTCTCCTCACTAATCCCCGCAGATGCTTGACCTGAAGGAGAACATCGAGAACGAGGTCCACAACGCCTACGACGAGTACCTCAAGATGGAGTCGCACATCAAGCTGTACATCACCGAGATGGAGCAGGCCATGTGACCGACAGCCTCTTGTCGATTTGCGTTTTGCGTGTTTTCGGGGACAGCTTCATGAATTATGTCGACACGGAGTTCAGGAATGAGGAAATAGATACCATGACGAGCATCTCTGGCGTTGAAGGGCGTGCGGACGGGGGGCAGACGCATTGGGATACAGTGGACTTTCAGATATCCGGGGCTAGCACGAATAATATGACAGACTTTGAAGAATATGAGATCATAATGCCGAAAACATCCCTATTCCACTGCAACAACAGCTTCTGGTACATCGCCCAGGCTGCTGCTCTCGTCGTCTTCGCTGTCCGGGATATAGTCTTTTGGAGGTCTCTGTGATCTCCGTGGTCTCTCTGGGCGGTGCTGCCTGTCATCGTTATCATCGTCGTTGTTGTCGCCGTCCCAGGCGCCCGGTGCGAACTGAAACCACCGGCCTAGCACAGCTTTCAACCGTTTTGTGTGCAGTGGATAGCCGGCCCTCTGCAGCTGCCGCCGTGGCACCGTGCTGAGGATTGGCACCCTTTCGTCGTAGCCATAGATGCTGCCGCGCGCCGTCGTATCTGGACCGCCTGGCGGGCGTCGTCTGTTGTCCACAATAAAGGCGTCAAAGTCGACGCGCCCGGCCGTCTCGACGAGCACGGCCGCTGTCGCTGCCAGGCCCTGGGCGCTCCACTCGCTGGTGTCGCGGTGCAGCTGTGCGAAGCCGTAGATGAACAGGGATGGCTTCTGTATGTTTCGGCTTCTGTCACTGCTGTCACTGCTTGTGCCACTGCTCTCGATCTCTGGCGGAGGGCCGACGCGGCTGGTGCTCGGATTAAACGCGGCGAGAAAGGCCCGCAGGTGCACAACGGTGGGCACAAAGGCGACGCGGATGTGGCGCGACACGGCGACCTGGAGGAGCGACGCTGGCGACTGTGCAAGCTGGTCCCGCTGCTCGCGTGCTCTCGGCGGCTGCTGCTGCTGCTGCAAGGCTGTTTTGTCGCCTCTGCCTTCGGCCAGAAAGGCCGCGATAAAGTCGTCCTGCGAGGCGCAGACGACCAGCGTTGTCGGATGGCTGCAGGATCCAATGATTCGGGCGAGCAGCTCAGACGGAAGGGCTGGCGACAGGACAACGTTTCCCATGGCGACAGTGGTTTGTTGCCACGGCATGTCTGTCCGGACAGCTTTGAGCTGTTGCTCGTAGGTAATTACGAGCGAGCGCTGAAGTATCGCTGTAAACGAGCTGTAGCCCCGTTAGAGCTTCTGATTGGCCACAGAAGCTCCCCCATATTACTGTTACAGACAGCTCTTTGTCCACGTGCTCCACAGCCATGGCCACCAAAAACCCCACCGAAACGTCGAATTCGGGAAATAACATGACTTGACCTCATCTCTCTCTTTCGCGCCCAATTCCCCAACAAGCACATCCCGACTTGGATATCTCACCTCCCCCATCTTCGGTACGGTGCAAGGTTTTGTTGCGAGCACTGGAAGCCGTGCGTGTCGTCGCATTTAGCAGCTGAGGGCTACATCTGCCAGCATGGAGTCAATTTCCCGCATATCTAGTCTCCTCGAGAGCGGTATGTGATCTACCTCGGACAGAGGAGACGGAGAAGCAACTGCCTTGATGCGATGTGCGATGAGGGAACGCAGACTAACGGACGGCCAATTTTCAGCTAGAGAGCTCACGTTAGATGCCTCCTCGGCAGCCCGCGGGCTTCGCAGCAGCCCCCGACCGCTCGACAGCCGACAGATCAAGAAGCTCCTCGACAGCCGTACCGAGCGAGAGGTTCTCGACGGGCTGCGACGAGTGACTTCGGTATGTGCTCTTTGGTTTTGGTCTTTTTCTTCGCCGGGCTGTGAGTGCTGATGCGGGGCCCCTTGTCGACAGATGATGTACAGCGGCCAGAAGACGCTCCCCTTCTTCTCGGCCGTAGTTAAGAACGTGGCGTCGCCGAACCTAGAGATCAAGAAGCTCGTCTACATCTATGTGGTGCACCACGCCGAGCAGGAACCTGACATGGCCCTCCTCTCCATCAACACGATCCAGAAGTCGCTGTCGGACGCGAATCCGCAAGTGCGCGCGCTGGCCCTGCGCACGATGTCGGGCATCCGCGTGCCCGTCATCAGCCAGATCGTCTCGCTGGCCATCAAAAAGGGCACCGGCGACATGAGCCCGTACGTTCGCCGCGCCGCGGCCATGGCCATCCCCAAGTGCTACCGGCTCGACCCCAGCCAGCTGCCACAGCTGCTCGAGCACCTGGTCGTGCTGTTGGGCGACAGGCAGTACTACGTGGCCGGGGCTGCCGTCACGGCGTTTATGGAGGTCTGCCCGGAGCAGCTGGACCTGATCCACAAGAACTACCGCTCGCTAGTCAAGAAGATTGTCGACATGGACGAGTGGAGCCAGCTAGCCACGCTGCGGCTAATGACCATCTATGCGCGAAAGTGCTTTCCCCGGCGGACGAAGCTTGTGGCTGCAGCCGGTACCGGTGCTCACGGAAGGAGTAGTGGAGGCACAACTGCAGCAGCATCACTGAACCTGGGCGATTTCTACGGAGAGACTCAGGATGCCAATACGGACAGCGAGAGTGGTGGCAGCGGCAGCGGCAGCGGCAGTGGCAGCAACGGCGAGAAGCAGGTGGTGGTCGTGCTGGAGGCTGACCTGGCGCTGCTGCTGAACGCGATCAAGCCGTTGCTGCAGAGCCGCAACTCGGGTGTGGTGGTGGCAGTAGCACGGTGCTACGTCAGCGTGGGGACGGCCGAGTACGTGCGGACGGCCGTGGGCCCTTTGGTGGCGCTGCTCCGTGGGCCGCAGGACATTCAGCAGATTGCGCTGTACAACATCGCGTCGGTGTGTCTGGAGTACGCCAGCGACTTTGTGCGGTACGCGTCGCACTTTCTGGTCCGCGCTAGCGACCCGCCGGCGGTGTGGGAGCTCAAGATCGAGGTGCTGGCGCTCATCTTCCCGCACGGCCCGCGGGCGGTCAAGTCGCTGATCCTGCACGAGCTGGAGCACTTTGCGCGCGGGACGAACAAGACGCTAGTGCGCGAGGCGGTGCGGGCGATCGGGCGGTGCGCGCAGGCAGACCCGGACCCGTCGACGGTGGCACGCTGTCTGCGGCTGCTGCTGTCGCAGATCACCAGCCTGGACGGCACGCTAGCGGCGGAGAGTTTGACGGTGATCCGGCATCTGATTCAGCAGGACCCGCCGGGGCATGCGGCCACGGTGGTGCGGCTGGCTCGGAACCTGGACGTGGCCACCGACCCGCAGGCGCGCGCGACGATCATCTGGCTGGTGGGCGAGTTCTCGGGGCTGAACGGCAAGGACAACATCGCGGCAGACGTTCTGCGGATCCTGCTCAAGGACTTTGCCAGCGAGTCGGAGGCGGCCAAGCGGCAGATCGTGCTGCTGGGCGCAAAGGTGTATCTCCACCACGTCAACCGGGAGGCGCAGGCGAGGAGCAGCGGGGGTGGCAAGGACGAGATCGAGGACGAGGACGAGAACGAAGAGCAGCACCCTGTTGTGCGGCTGTGGGAGTACGTGCAGCTGCTGGCCCGCTACGACACGTCGTACGACCTGCGCGACCGGACGCGGCTGTACCGGGCGCTGCTAGAGGTGCCGCAGCTAGCGACGCTGATGCTGCTGGCGCCGAAGCCGGTGCCGCACGCGCCCAGTCCCGCAGAACTACGCAAGGGCTTCACGCTAGGATCGGCGGCTCTGGTGCTGGGCGCCGGCGACGCAGGTGCCGGTGTGGGCGTGTACGGGCTGGCGGGCTACGAGCCGCTGCCGGGCTGGGTGCGGGAGGGCGAGGAGCCGGACCCACGGCTGCGCGACAGCGAAGCCGACCTGCAGCAGGGCCAGCAATACGAGTACGAGAGCGGGCGAGGAGGGCCACTGAGGAGACCGGCAGCCGAGAGCCTAGTCAAGGCGGTGCCGGGCCACAGGGCGGGTGCAGCGAACGGCTCGCGCGGCAAGATTGGGGGAAAGACACTAGATGACTGGCTGGCGGAAGAAGATAAGGCAGGGAAAGAATCAGTGGAAGAGGAGAGCAGCGAGGGCGACGACGACGACGACGATGACGACGACGAGGAAGAGGAAGAGGAAGAAAGTGAAGAGGAGAGTGGCGAGGAAGAGAGCGAAGAGGACAGCGAAGGCGAAAGCGAAGGCGAAGACGAAGACGAAGGCGAAGACGAAGACGAAGGCAGCGAGGAAGAAGACAGCGAGGACGGAGAGGAGGATGCGCCGCTTGTCAAGACCGGATAGATTAGGCTATTGCCCATCGGTAGAGCCAGCACGTTCGTCTTTTGCATGGTGCAGTATCAGGGCAGCCGAGAATACCCGACTGAGACGGATGCAACAGTCTGGGTACCACAATGCAGCAGGTCAGGGCATCTGAAGCGGGCAGCGCGACCGGGTCTTGAGTCCCATAAAACGAATCCCGGCTTGTCTTTGCACAATATTGGGCCAACAGCGTGGAAGCACGGCGACGGCGACGGCTCACTGTTGGATGCTCGTTGAACTCTGACAGCTCAAACATAACTTCTACCCATTTCCAACATGCTCGCGACGAGGCCTAGCCGAGAAGCGACGGCCATGTCTGGACAGCCAGCTCTGAAGACCATGCGCGCGCTATCATAGCGTAGCTCCAGCGTTCCAGCGCCTAGCTCCAGCGCCTAGCTCCAGCGCCTAGCTCCAGCAGCCCTAAGCCTAGGCAAGCCTAAGCCTGTAGGTAGCCATCCACGTGGCCATCAGCCTTGTCAAGTGGTCGTACAATTGCATCTTGACGGCCAGATGACACCCATAGAAAGCATAGCAGAGACAGAGGTAGTATTATGCATCTTTATTTATATATTTCTAGGCCACTTTCGTAAACTCGTCTACTATGCTGCAATCCACGCGATGCGTCTCCCCAAACTCCCTCTCCCCCTTTCTAAACTCCCAGACTCCCCTTTCTCATATTAAGCCGATCTCTCTGAGCGCCTTCTCTACCGCGTCTTCCTCCCGCCGCCGCGCCGACCTTCTCGACCTCGACTTGCGGTGCTCGCCCGTGTCGATAAAGTTCTCCCAGAAGCGCAGCCCGGTGATGCCCTCCTCGCGGCACAGCACCCCGCGCTCTTCGGCCATCTCGAGCTCCTCCTCGGCCACGCCGATGCTCCAGCCAAAGTGCTGCGCCGCCTCCTGCGCGCTAACCCCGCGCCCAAACTCCTGCCAGTACCACGGTGTCGTCGTCGTAGTCGTCGTAGTCGGTGTCCCCTCCTCCACCGACACTGCCCGCAGGTCCCGCAGCCAGCCGACGAGTGCCTTCACCGTGGCCTCGTCAGTTCGATCGCGGCTCTGCACCACCATGACACCGCTCTTGAACGTGCGCAGCCGCACGGGCAGCCGCAGCTTCTCCCACTGCTGCGCTGCCTTCAGCAGGTCCATCGGGCTGACCAGCTCGACGCCGCCGCGCGCCCGGTTGAACACGGCCCACAGATCGACCAGCGTGATGATGCCGCCGGCCCGTCGCAACACCGCCCGCGCGTCGTCGGTCAGGAACTCGGCAAGGTTGCGTGCCAGCTCCGACACGTACAGCGACTCCTTGGCGCTGCCGCCCCCGCCCACAATGTCCTTGGTCGTCACTAGCCCTAGTTGGCTCGCCGACTCAGCCAGCAAGCTGCTAGCATCTGCCATTGCTGCTGCTGATGATGATGACGAGGACCCCGATGCCGATGCCGACGACGACTGCCGCGCCAGCGTCTCCGCCAGCGCCACCACCTGCTTCGCCGATGCCATCAGCGCCTCCAGGTCCTCAAACGCGCTGCCGATCACCAGCTCCGTGTTCTTGCGCATGTCCAGCCCCCGCCTCTCTAGGCCGGCAATCCCCGCCGCCTTCGCTGCCCGGGCTCGCTCCCCACTATCACCACTGGTCTGCAGCAGCGTAGACGACGATGCCGACGACCCGCTGCCGCCCGCTATGCCCTGGCTCCGGCTCGGCACCGGCGGCGCGTTCTGCAGCAGCCATTTCCGCTGTGCGACCGCCCCCTTGAGCCGCTCGTAAAACACCTTCTCGCCGCCGCCCCGGAATGACAGCTTGACGCTCTGCGGGTTGTCGGCTCCGGACTGCGTTGAGAAGCTGGCCGCCACAAATGGGCCCGGCGACTCGCCGCGAAACAGCTGCGGCTGCGTCAGCTCCGCCGGCAGCCCCTCCGACACGAGCGCGGCGCCGCACATCTCGCACGACAGCAGCGACGGGTAGTTTAGAAACGTGCACCGTGGGCAGGGGAACGCAGGGTCTGAGCTGCTGGCTGTCGTTGTTGTCGTCGTCAATACCGCTGCTGCCCCGTTCTGTGGGCCGTTGCCAATCGGTGGTGGTGGAGGTGCTGCTGGTGCTGGTGTTGGTGCCGATGCCGATGCCGCCGGTGGTTGTGCTGCCGTGCCCAGCTGCTGCCGGTTCGACGCGTTGGAAATGACAGCCTTGAGAACGTGCGTCAGCGTCGGCTGGATGCCGCAAGCAAGACACGGCGGCAGTGGTGTCTGTGCGTTGAGCGATTCCGGATCAAAATTGGATGGCAGCGGGTTCGAGAAGCTGCATATCGTGCAGACCCACGTCGTTGCCGCCATCGGCGTTGGGTCTCGTTCTGCTCGATGCTGCTGCTGTGATAATCCGTTATTGCTGCGTGATGAGCTGCCGCTGCCGCCGCCGCCGCCGCCATTACCTGACAGCCGTGTCTGTAGTGCTGACCGCCTGGTCGGCTTCGGCACCAGCGTGATCTTGGCCGACGACTTGAGAAATCCGGCCTGCTTCCTCGTCAGTGCCCTGGCACGGAAGCTCTGCGCAGTCCCCCAGGGTCTCTCACACGCACATAGAACTCGTAGCGCTCCACCTCTTTCAAATCTATCGACATAGAGTACTTTCGCGGGTCTGCCTTGTCCACATAGCACACGCGGTGCGATGTCAGATACACCTGCCCATTCTGCTGGTTGAGGAGCTTGTATTTCCTGGTCACATGTCAGTCAGCCTGGAGACTCTCGCCAAGACAAGGAAAACAAGAAGAAGAAGAAGAAGAAGAAGAAGGAAGGAGTACGGCAACTCACCCCTCGTAAAGGCCGACATTGTCCTGAACGT